>MU729060.1:66008-95366 GCA_026770625.1 Nicotiana glauca
GGCCACGATAAAGAAGCTTTTTCCTTTTAAGGAACGATCTTTGACTTTTTTGCCATTTTTGTATAAGTTTAAGAAGAGAGTAAGGCTTGGTGTTTTGAGGGAAGGTTGATAATGAAACCTGGAGATTTAGAAGAAATAAAGAACTTAAGAGATGTAAATAGCTTAAAAGGATTAGAAGGAAGTGAAAGCAAAGAAGAATCAATGAGAGAAGGGGCCTATTTAAGCGATTCACGGCGAGTGTTCAAAGGCACTGGTGGCCGACCACCAACTGAAATTCATTAATTACTTTGGGAACTGTACCAACTGGACGTTTCAATCACTTCCGCTGCTTATGTCATGAGGGTGACGTCATGACAGGTCGAAGTACAAACTTGAAGGATCAATTCACTTCTTCTCATTACATTCTAAGAAATGAGGGGACTATCTGTATACGGTTAAAATCGGGCCTACCCAATTTTACTGTTTGATCGAGACCAGAGAGTTGCATTGAGGGTTAGCCTCGTAGTGGAGCAAATCAAAGTGACAAAGATAAGGTACCGAGTTCGAGAATCGAAGTGCCTGCCGAGATCGAGGCCGGTAGCGATCGAGATCAAATAGGGCAGACTTCGAGCAAAGTCGAACATCATGGCGGGAATCTCGGAACGGATCAAGCAATAATCATAGGATTTACTTCTGTACTTTGAATTGTACCATAGATAGGATTTCTCTACTATATAAAGAGGGTCCTAATCACTTTGTAAGGACCTTAGACTCTGAGATATCAAAGCACGATAACGCCTTTTCTATAGTTCATATTCTTCTTCATCAGCTTGTTATATTTTAACTGTTCTAGCACAAACTAGCTCGAGGGTATTCAAGCTCGAGGCCTGAATTATGTTCAAACACTGGTTTGCTTTATAATATTGTTAATTTCTATTATTATTCTTTGCATTTATCAATTGATATTAGGTGAAATCACATATCCTTAAAACCACATTATAAGTTTAATTATTATCCAATTAAGGATAAACAATTTTATTTTTGTACAAGCTCGCTTTTTATTGTTTTTCATGAGAAAAACTTGATGAACCATACGATAATTAACAACTTCTTTTTTGTAAAAATTTGTATTAACATTTAACTTTTGTTCAAACTCGTTTTTTTTTTTTTTTTGTTTCATGATCAGAAGAATGAACCATGTGACTTGGTGAACCATACGTTAGTTAACAACTTCTCAACACTACGAATAAATATAAAAACATAATAGGTCATTAATGACTTTATATTTTACTGATAATTTCAAAGACCTTCCTTCACGTTTCACTCTAATACACTAACCTTCCGCGTGGTTTTTGAATATTACACTTACTTTCCTTATTTTGATTTTTTTCATAATAATTCTTTTTTCCTAATTTTTAATGTAAAGAAATTATTATGAAATATCTGCCTTTTTTATGATACTATTCTATTTAATTAATATTGTGATCATTCTCTAAGTTCCTTTAGGAAAATTAATTGCCGAGAAAAGCCAATTGATTCTTCACGCACAAAGTATAGTATTTCATTCTTTTTTTTCTTCTTCTTTTGCTACTCTTTTGAAAGTTTCAAACCCTAAACTTAACTAGCCATAATACTCCATTTCATTTAAATTGCAGAAGAAAATAGAGGGGTTGCTCTGATGGTAAGCAACCTACTTCCAACCGAGAGGTTGTGAGTTCGAGTCTCTCCAAGAGCAAGGTGAGAAGTTCTTCAAGGGAAGGATGCCGATGGTCTATTTGGAAACAACCTCTTTACTTCAGGGTAGGGGTAAGGTATGCGTACACTACCCTCCCCAGACCCCAATAAGTGAGATTATACTGAATTGTTGTTGTAGTAAGAAAATATATGATCTCATTGAACATCACAGGAGGAAATCAAAACCATTTTAATGGAAATAACATTTGTTAAAAGAAAAAGGCTTCTGAATGAAATCTACGGAAGCTCCTTATCTGGATAAGTATCTCCAGATGCAGTTCTTCTTCATATTCTTTTCATTCTTTCCATTAAACCCACTGCCAAATACTAACATACTTTCTGAGCAAAGGAAACAACTATGACTCTCATTCCTAGATCTTGATTTCATCGATGATCAATCCATTCACTAATTAAAAATAGCCAAAATTGTCGAAAGGATTTTACAGAAAGGAGTTGATTTCATCAATAAAATATTATCATTTTGCGGGAAAAATTCTAGGAATAGGTTCTTGGTTTTCGTGCAATTTTTTCTCTGTTGAGGTTGCGATTGACATTAGGAAAATCAAAATATGTTAATATAATTAATTAAATAATAATAATAATAATATGTTTGTATTGCTAAATATTCGACCATTCTATGGCTAAGGAGCCAACCCCATCACGACCAATCTGTAGTAAATAGTCAGCGCCGATGACTTCTGACTTATTACAGCTATCCTTGAAACAAATGAAGGCACGTCTCCGTAACCAAACAATGGGCCCATTTGTGACCAGCTGAAAGGGCTTGAGGCTATAAATACCAAGGGAGAGAACCTCTTTAAGGGGGCTTCTTCTTCTACACAACTCGGATTACACCAAAGACAGAAAGCTATATTTCACAAATGGAGCAATAAGCAAGGTCAATGTAAGATCTTGAACCTCTTTAAGGAGAGGCAGGTCAAGCTACTTTGATGAAGAACTCTGATTACACCAGAGATAGAAAGCCATACTCCACAAGTGGAACAATAAACAAGATCAATGTAAGATCCTGAACCTCTTTAAGGAGAGGCAAGTCAAGCTACTTTGATGAAGAACTCTGATTACACCAGAGATAGAAAGCCATACTCCACAAGTGGAGCAATAAACAAGATCAATGTAAGATCTTGAACCTCTTTAAGGAGAGGCAGGTCAAACTACTTCGATGAATAAAACTCCGCTTATGTCGTTCCATAATTAATATAATTACTTCTATGTCTCAAGTTTGTCTTTTAATCCAGTTATTGATTACGATTGGCTCTGATTTACCCCTTGAATTATTTCGATTGATTTTCTTGGGAAGTATTCAAAATTTTTCCACCAAACAATTTGGCGCCGTCTGTGGGGATTTCCTAGCGAAATCGTATAGTTTCTCCCTGGAGTCGAAGCCAAAGGAGAAATCCAACTCAAACGAACCAAAGGAAGAATATCGATCGCATAATACTCGAATGCATCAAGGGAAACTGAGATCCGAAAACGACCGGACAAGAAGAAGAATTTCCCCCCTCTCCCTCAGAACGAAAGTATAAGGCATTTCCTTCACCCCTAACGTGGTGTCGGGCCGGAAGCCGGCACAGGCTTGTCTTAAGCCAGAACCCAAACTCAGGCCACGTGCCTTCGCCATCGAAATATAGCAGGTTCGTCCTCAGTCGAACCAGGACTCAGGCCACGTTCCTTCGCCAAAAAAATACAACAGGTTTGACCTCAGCCGAACCGGGACGCAGGCCAAGTGCCTTCGCCATCGAAATATAGCAGGTTCGACCTCAGTCGAACCGGGACTTAGGCCACGTGCCTTTGCTATCAAAATACAATAGGTTCGACCTCAGGGACTCAGACCAAGTGCCTTCACCATCGAAATATAGCAACCTCGACCTTAGTCGAACCGGCACTCAGGCCACGTGCCTTCACCATCAAAATACAACAGGTTCGACCTTACTCGAACTGGGACTCAGGCCAAGTGCCTTCGCCATCGAAATATAGCAGGTTCAACCTCAGTCGAACCGGGACTCAGGCCACGTACCTTCGCCATCAAAATGCAACAGGTTCGACCTCAGTCGAACGGGACTCAGGCCTAGTGCCTTCACCATCGAAATATAGTAGGTTCGACCTCAGTCGAACCGGGACTAAAGCCACGTGCCTTCGCAATCAAAATGCAACAGGTTCGACCTCAGTCGAACCGAGACTCAGGCCAAGTGCCTCCGCCATTGAAATATAGTAGGTTCGACTTCAGTCGAACCGGGACTCAGGCCACGTGCCTTCGCCATCAAAATACAACTGGTTTGACCTCAGTCAAACCGGGACTCAGGCCATGTGCCTTCGCATCAAAATATAGCAGGTTCGACCTCAGTCGAACCATGACTCAGGCCACGTGCCTTTGCCATCAAGATATATCAGGTTCGACCTCAGTCGAACCAGGACTCAAGCCACGTGCCTTCGCTATCAAGATACATCAGGTTCGACCTCAGTCGAGTCGGGACTCAGGCCACGTGCCTTCACCATCAAAATATATCAGGTTCGACCTCAGTCGAGCCAGGACTCAGGCCACGTGCTTTCTCCATTAAAATATATCAGGTTCGACCTCAGTCGAACCGGGACTCAGGCCAAGTGCTTTCGCCACCAAAATATATCAGTTCCGACCTTAGTCAAACTGGGGCTTAGGCTAAGTTCCCTCACATTCAAGTTCATCAGGATCGACCTCAGCCGCACTAGGGTCGGGGCGAAGAAAAACCAATTGCCGTCATTACAAGATGACCGCCTTTCCACGTTCATGTCAGGCCAAAAGGCCCTCGTTATCAATCCAAAACTGACATGACGGTGTGAGCACATGATTTTTGCCACGCTTAAATTACTCCTATAAATTCCTTAGAATTAGGATTTTTCTTTATTATTTGAATTAATTGCATGATTTTGTGTCTCTGTGTGCATAAAAAAGGTACAAAAATAGTACATTTACATTTAGAAATCGATTTTATATTTTTAGTTTTGCTAGTTAATTAATATTACTAAAATAAGAGAATTTTTTTTTTTACATTTTTTGTTCTTTTAATTTCACTTTTTGTTTAGCTTCCTTTCAAATTAGGATTTAGCTTATTTTTAGAAAATTAATTAGTCTAAAGTTTGGGAGTCAAATTAGGCTTTGTTAGTCTTAATTTTGAAAAGAAATAAATAAACAAATAAATACAAAAAGAAAAAAAAGAAAGGAAAGGAAAACAAATAAACAAGAATTAAAAGAGAGCATGGTCTTAATAAAAGACCAATTTTTGGGCCAAAATCCAATTCTAGCCCAAACAAACCTTTAAAACCGGACCAAACCCTAGGCCCAATCTAAAAAATATCCGGTCCAGCACCCCCCCCCCATGATGAAACGACGTCGTTTGGCGTCATACAATCCAAGCCGTCCATTTTCTTTAATCCAACGGCCCTCAGTGATTTTTGTTTTATAATAAAACTATCCGAAAATTCCCTCAAACCCTAAAACATAACCCTCCATCCTCGTACAACCCCTCCCTGTAACGCCGACGTAACGCCACCGTCACTCCACCGTATCTCTGCCATCCACCGCCGTTCGCCGCCGGCCGGAAATCGCCTCCGCCAACGGCGATACTCCAAATTCCCCCAAAATTACACCATTGAATTCCTGTCCCATCCTCTTTCCAAATCCCCAAATCTCATCCCTCAAATCTTAGCCGATTTTCTCAAACCTTAGATCGAAATTCTGGCAAAAAACCCTAGTTCGTCCAAACTCGCCCAAATTGATACCTGATAACCCCCTCATCTCCCTCTAACTGAATCCCAAACTAGAACTCTTCAAATCCAAACGAAACCTCTTCAATTTTAGACCTAGGGTTTTCAAGGATGGAACTGTTCTGCACTTTCAATAAGTCGAGGGGATTTTTTAATTGATGTTATATGTGTTATAAACATGTAACATTAATTAAAAAATCAACTTCGGTAAATCAATCAAAACGAAGAGAAAATAACAGTGATTCTCGTTTTAGTTTTTTAATTTTGATTATTCTGCCTTTTCTTGTCGATTTTGGTTTAATCATGTTTGATTCTTGTTTTAATTTCCTGTTTACCCTCGTTTAGTTCATGCCTCATTCATGTATGATTCCTATTCCATCCAGAAATTTAGTCATGATCTTTATTTGTTTTTATTATTTTGTTCTCTTTTTTTCTCTTTTTTTCTTATTGATTAATAATTCTGTGTTAGTTCATGATTTATTGTTTGATTGTTAATTTTGATTGATGGTTTGAATTAGGCAGTCTTATTTAGTTCAATTCTATAGTGTTGAACCTGGTTGGATATAGCTGAATAGTTTGGTCTCTTAATTAACCGTAGTCAAATGTTTACTAAGGTAAAAAGGGTTGGGGGTTATAGTTCATACTAGGGTTGGTAATTTTAGGGGCAATCAAGGGTAGTTTAGGCATCTAAAATGGGCTGGTTTGTTAAGACTCTATAATTTCATAATCAAAATGAGGGTAGTATAGGCATTCCATAGGAAGGAAAACGAAGCTAGAACACCCTAGATCCTTCTAGAAGGGGTCTTAGTATAAGTTTCAGCATTTTAATGCAGTAACTTGGGAAACAAGCCACAACTTTAGGATTAATATGCAATTTTTGAAAATAAAAAAGGGAAAAAATGAGTAAAACCTTCCAGAACATTCTGCCCCCTTCCTTGCCTATAAAAAGCAAGCCTAGTGCCTTGATTTACAAGTTTTAGAACCTCTGAAAATTTCAAAAAACCTTCCATCCCCTAATTTCCCCTAAAAAATCCCTTTTTTCAAGTCTGAATTTCAAATTTGAAGTTCCAAACTAAAGAGATTCATATCTGAAGTTATATAGCTCTAGAAACCTTATTTTAGATCTTAAAACTCTCCAGAAAAACCAAAAACAACAGAAACTTTCAAAAATCAAAAATATACTGTTACATTTCTTTTCATTAGATCAATTTTGAATTCCAGCACTTTATCCCATTTTCTGGTTTACTGAGGATCCAAACAGCTTGAATTTATCTGTTTCTATTGATACTTGAGATTTAAACGCACCTAGAGGCGTCTGTGAATCGGATCTAAGTGGTTCAAGTGGGTTGTTGGGTTGTTTGTTTGAGTGTGTTGATTTCTAGGTTCAATTTCGTGTTGGATTGGTTTATTTGGTGGTTGTTGATGCTGTCCTTCTCTAAATCCAATTTCTGGGCTGCTTGATATCGTTTTCTGAGCTGTGAATTCAATTCTAAACTACTAGTTCACATCTGCTACTGCTAACCTCACATTTCCTTCTTATTTGCAACTACCAGGTACAAACTCTACACCCTGGTGATGTGTACTTGATTTGAGAGTTTGAAATGGAAGCCCTGTGGTTTTGTTTGGATGGTCATTTCAATTTTGCTTGGTTTATTGTCAGTTTTAGTGGTTGAATTTTACATAATCTCGGACTGCATAATAGGACTGGACTGGTTGTTTTTGTATCGAAATTTTCTAATATTTTATGTTAGTTGTAAATTATTTTCATGATACCTGAAAGGCTGTATGTGAAAGTCAGATTTAGGCTGTTACAATATGATTCCAAAGTCATAAATAATTCTTTTCCATATTTATCATAGCTATATACAAAATATAGGTCTATTTTTTAGAGTTACGATTCAACAGTGATTTGATAATGCATAATGACTCATGTAGTTGATTTCAACCTTATCATTAGCTTTTGTATTAAATGTTAGGGAAATTACTGCCATTATAGTCTTAATAAGTGATCGAATGCATAAAATTTCATTGCATTAGCTTGAATAGGCCCAATAATGTTGAACCAGGAAACTCGCACCTGCATCTATTATGTAATTGATGATCATCCTAGTCTAATTGTTGCTCCCTGCAATTGTTCCATACTAATGCGTAGATTGATAATTCCATGAAAAACAAAACAGTTGTTGAGGTTGTTATATGAGATGATACTGTTTATACCAAATCAATATCCCAGCCCATTCCCCATTGGATAGAATTTTAATTTAGGGCTCAATGTCAACATTTCCTGAAGCCCAGCGACTGGACAACTTTACACATCATAATTGGGCCAAACCTTCAAGGCCCAAAAATTTGTTACAAGTCAAAATCCTTTAAAGATTATATAGGAAAACGGGGATTAATTTGCAAATATAAATTTGGGTTTCGAATTAGGTGGCGGGTTCAAATTAAGAGGGTTCCCCCTTTTGTTTGAATTCGAACTTGAATTCGAGGCCCGAATTTATAAATGTAAATTAATTAGACCCCTTTTAGAGATAAAATAAATAGAAAATCGTAGTTGTTTTAGGTTGGCCTTTAAATAAAAAGGAGATGAGCCTTACCAAACAAAACTCATAAATTGCGAGGCCCTCAATAAATATCTATAAAAATACTTAGAATTTGGGGCATGCCGTTTAGCGAATTTCACGGCCTCACACAAAGATAATAACCCGTTAGTCGCTCTAGGCGCGCTTTTAATAATTTTACTTTCTTAAATATGGGCGTGCATTTCATGCAACCCAAATCCAAATTCAAAAACGTTGAATAACAATGTGTCGAGGATCCGGGTGCATTTCATGTGACGTGATCTAAAAATACATTTTTAAACGACGTTCACTTTCGTAAAAATTAACTAAAAGCGGTAAATAATCTTAAGATTGCACTATAGTTTGGAACATGTATAAAAATTAGATGTTTAGCCATTTATAATTTAAGCGACCGTGCTAGAACCACGGGATCCGGGGGTGCCTAACACCTTCCCTCGGGTCAACAGAATTCCTTATTCAGAATTTCTGATTCGTAGACTCCAATTGGGAAGTCAAAATTTTCCTCGATTTTGGATTTAAATTAAACCGGTGACTTGGGACACCAAAAACCAATCCTTTCCCAAGTGGCGACTCTAAAAACAAATAATAATCTCATTTCGAATAATGTCACTTTAAATGGAAAAACTCCCTTAGACATTTATCCTTCAGGGTAGGTGTGTAAAAAAGGAGGTTTGACAACTCTGGCGATTCTGCTGGGGAGAACGAACCAAGAACGTCGATTCAGGGTTCAATAATTCGAGCTTAGTACAATTGTTATATTCGGCTTTATTTGATTTTTCTACACGTTTCATGCTAAATGCTTTACCGTTTTGATATTTGTTGAAATTGTATATATAAACTGTTGCGAATCCCTCCCTCTCTCTGAGTCTTCTACATCATGGAGAAGGGTGCACTTTGTGTAGCTTCTCTTCTGTTTATAGTCTTTCCCAATTTAGAATGAGGTTTGGATAAGTTGATAAGTTGGCGGAGCTTCTGTATCTCCGGTACGCTGCCTCCCCCTCAGCTCGAGTTGTCCGCTTGGGTAAGCCAGGTCTAGATCAATAAACCTAGGGTTTAAACCTAGAAGAACAAAAACTCATGCCGGATCCCTAGTAAGATGTTTGTCTGCATCATGTGCATTTGACTTAGGGGACTCAACACAGGAGTTGGGTCTATCTAGGACAGGTGACTTGAAATGAAATGACCATCCTGATGCATCTTACGTGCTACTTGCGTATTTATTTGCTCGGCTTTGAATGTTGACCGGCTTGTCTAAATGACTGAAAATTGAGAAAATAAATAGTGTTAGGACTAAGTGAGGATGGCCTTTTGTTTCAAAAAAATCCAATGCCCAAATAGTACCGAAATGCTGCCTTATTTTTGAAAAAATGAAAAGAAAAAGAGAAAAATATTTGAAAAAAATAGAAAGAAAATGGTTGTTCAAAATAGTTTTGATTTTGCAATGCTGCCCGAACTACGCTGGTTTGATTCTCATCGGACGTGAGCTACGTAGGCAACCCTCATCGGGTCCAACCTCACTTTTGCAAAAATAGCCAAAAATGTCAAAATTTTAAATTTTTGTCGTAAATAAGTCGGGTGATGCCATTCTTATTTTAAAATAAGCCGAATGTCCCCAAAAGGACACTGGAAGGCCGTTTTGCAAGAACAGCCACCCTGAGTCATTTTTAAATAGTTTACGGGCAAAACTTTAAAATCTTCCTCCCAGAAGTGCTAAATGGCCGTATCCGCAAATCCAAGTCCTTGTTTTTCTAAATAATTTTTTTTTGCAAAAATAGCCAGTTTTCAAAATAAGCCATTAAAATCCCCCTTCAAATAAATGTGCAGGATGACTTCAAGTAACATCGAAACCTTCTCAGTCCTGAGCGAGATCCCTTTGAAACTTCATATGTGGTGGCATGACATGGGAAAAAGAAGCATAGAGATTGTGGCCAAAATTTTGGGCGGTCTAGTTGATTTGCTGAACATCAAACCGAGGAAGGATATTGTTGAGGCTTTAATACCATTTTGGGACCCGACCAGTAATGTATTCCGGTTTTTAGATTTTGAACTCACACCTACATTAGAAGAGATTACGGGATACGCGGATCTCAACGGAAACCTCCGAGGTAGATACCCATTGGCCCCACGACCTGTAACCCTTCATAGGTTCTTGGGTTTGTTGAACATTAGCCAGGATGTTCAAGACCTGCATCTAGCGGAAGGGTGTTGTACATTGCATTTCCTATATCACCAGTATGGTAACCCGAAAGGTTTTGAGGAGCCCAACACCGGCTTGACACATGCCATAAATAAAGATAAATAGGAAGTCCGACGAGGATTAGCCTTCATGGTAGCCTTTATGGGAGTGGTGGTTTGTCCGAGAAAAGATGGTCACATAAACCTCGGCTTGGTAGGAATGCTAGATGTTGCCATGAAAAAACCTACTAGCACAGTGGTTCCCCTTATTGTAGTAGAAATGTACCGAGCTTTGACCAAATATCAGGAAGGCGTGAAATTCTTTCAAGTTTCAATTTGCTCTCACAATTGTGGATGCAGGAACACCTCTATCACCGCACAGGCTATATGAACTACGGTTTAACCGGGTTGAGTTGTATTGCAGAATTTGGGACCCGGGTGACAGGTATTGAGTTCCCTGAAGGTACTGAGGCCTGGTCGTCATGCTTAAGATCCCTGACTGAAGATAAAGTTGAATGGGCTTATGGGCGGTTTCCTACTACTGAAGCTGTATACACATCAGCAGAGGTCCCCTATATTCTTTTGATGAGTATCCGAAGCATACAACCTTATGCTCCTTACCGAGTTTTGCGACAACTTGGAAGATTCCAGACAGTGCACAATAATGAAGACCTGAGTGGGCAAGTCATTGAGTTAGGCCCGAAGGCTACATTTCCTGAAGGCAGAATCCGAAAGATATGGAATGAGTGCCGGTTCCTCGAGTATAAAACCATAGTATAGGACTAAGCTAGAGGCGAGGTAGATCCCAAATATTTGACATGGTTTGGCAAAAGGTTTCAAATCCCAGAGAGACTCACTAAAAGGCCACACATGAAATAATTCACCGATGCGGTCTAGGTGCAATGGGATTGGCAAGCCAAGGAAATGGAGTACCGAGCTAGAATAGGACAGTTGGAGCAATAGGTCTGAGACCTCCAATTCGACAAGAGTATACAGGCTGCAGCCGATGAAGGAGATAAAAAGAAATTAGCTCAGGAGAATGAAGCACTCAAAGCCCAAATTAAGCAAATGAGAATAGATGCCAAGAACCAAGAAAGAAGTCTATATGATGAAAGGTTTAAAGAGACAAGTCTTGGACTGCCAGGAAGAATTAGAAAAATCCGAGGGAAACATGGCAAGACTTCGGGCACATTGGGCTAAGAAGACTGAAGAAAGAGTCCAATTTGTGCAACAAATGAAGAGAAACTACGAGGGGACCATTGCCAAAATGAAGAGAAAAATGAATACCATGGAAGAAAAGACAGCCCGGCGGGACAAAGAATTCCAAGCCGAGAGGGACCAGTGCTATGGGTTAATTGTCGAAATGGAAAAGGAAATAAAATTGTTACAAGAAATTCACTTCCAGGACTCTCAGGTGCTAGAGGCTCGTACCCAACAAATAAGTCGAATCCTCCAAGAAAAGGGCTGAATTAGGAAAAGGATCAGAAGCATCACCAACTATATTGTCATGAAGTGTTAGGCCGGTGAGCGAATGGGTCGTACCACGTCCTTTGCCTTAGTGATGATATTTGTTCGCCAGGTCATGAATGATTTAGATTAGTTGCACAGGGGTATTGCACGCAGGCCCGTGGCGATGCTGAACGATGCTCCGCGGGCCCCAGGATTTGTAGCATTGATGTATTCTTAGTTAATTGAGTCTGTATTTTTGCTTTTGAGTCTGTTTTTGTAATTTCCTTTTTCAAGAAAAGAAAAACAAATAGCCTAGTAGCTTTTGTAATCGCATCTGTTATTAATGAAAAATTGAAAATCCAAAAATTTGTTTTCTTACTTTTTGCATTTATTTGCAAGAACTACGCTTGGTCTGACTCATGCGGGGTCATGATACGTAGGCAATCTACATAAGATTCAACCGTAATCCTAAGAAAAAGAGAAAAAGCGAAATACGAGGGAAATAAATGAAGGAAAAAACAAGAGAGAAAAGAAACACAAAGGAAGGAAATAGGGAATTGAGAGAAAAAACCATGGCCAAAGCAAAAAAAAAAGCAGAAAATGAAAAAGAGGGAAAAGAAAATGAGAGAAAACAAAACAAAAAGAGAAAGAAAAGAGAAAAAGAGCAAAAGAAAAGGCGGGATGACGCATGCAACCGTGGAAAACATGTAAATATTCATTTAACTGTATAGGTGCATCACACTCCAATGTGCGATTACCTATCTGTTGTTTGTTTCACACTAACTGTTGTTGCTGTCAATTCTAGTTGAGCTTTTTAGAAACGGTGGTTGGTTTATGGTAAGCTGGCCTCACATCGATATTTTACTAGATCAAAAGGAAATACAGAGAAGTCGTTTGAAGTGACTCTGCCTGCAATCCCCATACCTGAAGATAGCCCAATCTATGGGATCCCGGCCTATGAATCCTTTACGGCTGAAGAAAATCGGATATTGCGCCTGCGATTGATGGAAACATGGGATGCTTGGAACAATGGAAAGGAACCCCCAAGCACTATCCCCGGATTCGCGCAGTTATTCCCTAGATCTGGAAGGGCTACCACTAGCCCCATCAGCCGCCCAAATATTCCTCTGGGGCAACCTACTATGACTACTAACTTCTTCGGAACACCCTCTGAGGCTCACCCCCAGGTGTTCCCGTCTGGAGTTGCTCCCAATATCTTCACGGCTCCACCATCTTCCGCAACAACACAACCATCTCTACCAAAGCATGTTTTTGACCCTTCGGTCTTCAAATTCCAGAATCCCATCTTCCAGGCTGACCCTCCTCATTATCCTCAATATACCTACTCTCAGCCACCATATGAGCTTACGCCGGGGCAGGAAAAAACCCCCCAAAGCCCCAGAGCAGGACGAGATGGCAAAGAGAATGAGGAGCCTCGAGCAAAGCTTGAAAAATATGCAAGGCTTGAGCGGGCAGAAGAGCACCTCCTACATAGACTTGTGTATGTTCCCGCATGTACATTTGCCGCCAGGGTTCAAAACACCAAAATTTGAAAAGTACGACGGGCACGACGATCCCATTGCTCACCTGAATAAGTATTGCAATCAGTTACGGGGTGCCAGTGGCAAAGAATAATTGTTGATGGCATATTTTGGGGAAAGCTTAATTGGCATTGCTTCAGAGTGGTATATGGATCAAGATGTCTCACGTTGGCATATATGGGATGATCTAGCCCGGGACTTTGTTCGACAATTTCTGTATAACATAGACATTGCTCCAGACAGGAACTCCTTGGCGAATCTAAAGAAAAACCCTCAGAAAGTTTTCGCGAATATGCAATTAAGTGGCGCGAACAGGCATCAAGGGTGAAGCCTCCAATGGATGAGGTAGAGATGGTCACTATTTTCCTTCAAGCCCAGGAAGCAGACTATTTTCAGAATATGATGTCCGCCATGGGAAAGCCTTTCGTAGAGGCAATAAAAATTGGAGAAATGGTAGAAAATGGGCTAAAAATGGGCAGAATTTTGAGCCAGCCGGCCATAAGAGCAACCTCCCAAGCCATCCAGGGCGGGTCTGGAGGAATGGAAAAAGGCAAGAAGAAAGAAGAAACAGTGATGACAACATCGGGAGGAAGACGGTACCAGGCTCCTAGACCGGTGTTATCAGAAAGAGCCCCTCAGCACTATTACCCTCACACATGTATGACTTATGCTCCTCCACCTTATGCGGTAATGAATGCTCAACCATTCGGCCGACTGCAACCACAGGCTAATCGAAACCCACCTCCATTCCAAAGAAACCAGCCTCTTTACTTAAACCAATATAATCCCCGACCACCACAAAATAATTTACACCCTTGGGAACCACCTAGATGACCAAATTTTACACCAATTGGCGAACCATACTCCAGTTTGTTCCCGAAGCTCATCCAGATGAACCTACTACAGCCTATCCCCCAAAACAGGCCGAACCCGGAATCTCTAGCCTATCAACGGGGTGTCCATTGTGCCTATCATTCAGGAGCTGAAGGTCATAGTACTGACAATTGCTGGACATTGAAAAAAGTTGTGGAAGATTTGATCGAACAAGGGAAAATAGTGTTGAGAGATGAAGAAGCCCCGAATGTTACTAATAACCCTTTCCCTGATCACAACAATGGGCTGATAATAAGTATGATATGTGAAGACTGGGAATTTGATCCAGCCTTAAAAGACATAATTGCTATTGCCGATTCCGAAAGGAAGCCCAAGGCAGCCCCGAAGCAGGAAAAAAGGGAAAAGAAGAATAAAGCTATTAAAATTGAGCCTGAGAGGAAAACTGAGACAAAAGCAAAGTCGGTGCCTCCTAAACACGGGGTTCTTTATGTTTCGCGAGGCCTCCAAGAGAAACCACTACTTGTGAGCACTCCGAGGAAGTATGAAGTGAAGAAGGGGACACAGATGTATGTGCCGAAAGGGGCCTATGTGGTGCGGGGGACAATTAAACCACCTCAGTTAAGTGAGCCAGTGGTTATTGGACGCGCACCACAGAAGCCAATGACTGACCCTTCTGCGGTGCCATGGAACTATCAGCGAACAGTAGTTACAGACAAGGGCAAAGAAATCTCGGGAGAACTTCTAGGAAAAACCTCTGTCGAGAAATATTCAAACGTAGAGGAAGTAAATAACGCCACCAGAAGGCGTTTCCCGCCTAAGAAACCTGTGAATGCTGCGGAAGCCGAAGTGTTATTTCAAATAGTGAAAATGGCCGATTATGAGGTGGTACATTTGTATGAGACTTCTGTCAAGCCTAAGTACAGTAAAGAGGAAAATGATGAGGTTTTCATGGATAAAGAAAGTGAGGAAATACGTAGGGCAATGAGGAAAATGCTCTACGAAACCCATATGGTCCAGTCGGGAGAGGGCACTAGCACCGCTGAGGTTTTATACATGGGACCAAGCGCCAAGCTCCAAAACTGGAAGGCTATGCCATTCCCGATCAGGCGGGAGTCCCGGTAGATTAGCCCTGCCACTTTTTCTGCATCCCAAGTTATTATAGGGTGTAACTCGGATGTTTCCTATAGTTTCCGGTCTTTAAATTCCCAAATTTGAACCCTGTTATCTTCAAAATTCCAAGAAATGAAATCAATATTTCATCGTTCATTTTTATTTATTCTTTCTGATTTTGCTATTTTCCCCTTCATTTCTTCTCTTTAGCTCTAATAATGTAGCTTTAAATAACATGACATGCTTGTGGACTTCATGCCTAGATCCCGAAACGATGTCATATTTCAAAATCATGAATCAAGAGTCGAAATGCAAAGAAGGTAACCTTGAGGAAATAAAACAAAGAATTGGAACAATTGAAGAAAAATTGGTTCGCGGGTTGGAGAGGTTCATACATTACAACAAAAGAGTGTGTTGTACTCACGGCACATCTGGGCAGATGTACCAACAAAGAATGATCCGCGCTTACAACAAGAAGGTTCATCCCAGGAATTTTGAAGTGGGATAACTCGTGTTAAGACGCATTCCCCCTCACCACCAGGAAGCAAAAGGAAAATTCGCTCATAATTGTAAGGGTCCATACATCATCTGGAAATATTTCTGAGAGGAGGACTGTATCTGGGAGACATTGAACGAAATGATCCTGAAACAGCAGTCAATGCAGATGCAGTAAAAAGGTACTATGTCTAGACCTCATGTGGCGATGGCTTTTGTGTAATTGAGATGACGAAGGCTTTCCTTCCCGCTACCCCAAACACTATCAATCCTTCGTAAACCCTTTGAGCCGATTATGCTTTTTTGTTCACCCTCTTTGGAACCCGGAAGTACTATCAAAAAAAAAAGAGAAAAAGAAAAAAAAAAGAAAAAAGAAAAAAAAAGAAAAAGAAAAAGAAAAAGAAAAGAAAAGAAAAGAAAAAGAAAACAAAAAAGAAAACAAAACAAAAACAGAAACAAAATCAAAAATTATTTTCCTGAACTACGTCTGACTTGATTTCGAAAGGATACGTAGGCAGCCTCTCGTTGAGGTTCAGTCACACCAAAACAAGAATCCCAATTTGCCCCAAAAATTGAAACTGGGGCAGATAATATAATGGTTCGGCCATGAGTCCGCCGAAATGGTTCCAAATTTGTAGTTCCGCCCAAAATTCTTTTTACCCCAAAGACCTTGTCCAAGTCCTTCTGATCAATTGGCAAAGGCAGGGAAGTGGAAAACGTCATTGTTGGAATCTGATACAATTCAAATTGAGAGAAAGAAAATGAGAGAGCCTTATCGGTGAAAACCTTCGGGCACCATAAGGCGATGGCGAGTAGAGAAAATGAAACGAGAGAGTCCATTTAGTGAAAACTCACAAAGATCACTATCGAGCGACGGTGAGAAGATAAATGAGAGAGGTCGATTGGCGAAAACCCGCAAAGGGCGCTGTCGACCGAGAAGAAGACATCTCATCACTGAAAGAGTCCTAGCAATGTCCCCTGGTTGTGAAATGTTAATCAATGGGTTCACGAGAAGCTGGAAAGTTTGTGTGGGTCGGGCGTCCAGTCCATAAAGCATGTCATGTTCATTTAAAGCCAGCATGCACCCCAGATAAATCCTCATTTTCCCCCTAAAGGGACGCTTCTCTTTAAAATCATATGCTTGCTTTTTGCATGCTTTTCTTTGAATCCCTTTCGGTTTAACTCTGATTCTGTAACTAGTACAAAGAAAAGGTGGCAGAACTGGCTTCACAGGGCTACGCTTGGTCAGAGTCGAAGAAAATGCCCAGCCTCAGCGAGTGCGTCAGGCCAATCCCGTCTGACCATATTGGTTGATGCTTTCGAAGCAAAGACATTGGAAAAGAAATAAAGTCAAAGGCAAAGGTCCTAAGTGCAGAATAAAGTAAAAAGGCTAGAGCCCACAAAGGCGAGTTGTCATGAAGTCCTAAGGCTGAACTCGGTCGGTGGGAAAAGAGATTCATCCCCAAGGCCAACAAGCAGCAAAATTCTCAACGGAAAGAGGGCCGGGATCAAGCAATTGGGATGATCAAGGCTTCAAAACCAACCACCGTTTCAAACTAACAAATTATTCTTTGTTGAAAACAGGTCTTATTCAGAGCAACCGTGCAAGAAGCAGGTGCAACCCAAAAAGAAATGAAATGCGCAAATGCTGAAACAGCTTTGCAGCAGGAAAACGACCAAAAAGGAATTTTCCCCAAATCCTCTCATGCGTTTTGCTAAATAAATAGAAAAATAAAAAGAAGAAGAAAAGAAGAAAAAAAAATAAGAAGAAGAAGAAGAAAAGAAATGAAAATAAAAACCCCAAAAGAAAAACAAATCATGGTAGCAAGGAGCTTTTTCTTTCCAAATCCCGGCCAAAAAACCGAGGATCTCCCTGGCAAAAACCAAGGAGCTTTTTCTTTCCAAATCCCGGCCAAAAAACCGAGGATCTCCCTGGCAAAAACCAAGGAGCTTTTTCTTTCCAAATCCCGGCCAAAAAACCGAGAATCTCCCTGGAAAAAACCAAGGAGCTTTTTCTTTCCAAATCCCGGACAAAAAACCGAGGATCTCCCTGGCAAAAACCAAGGAGCTTTTTCTTTCCAAATCCCGGCCAGAAAACCGAAGATCTCCCTGGAAAAAACCAAGGAGATTTTTTCTTTCCAAATCCCGGCCAAAAAACCGAGGATCTCCCTGGCAAAAACCAAGGAGCTTTTTCTTTCCAAATCCCGGCCAAAAAACCGAGGATCTTTCTGGCAAAAACCAAGGAGATTTTTTCTTTTCAAATCCCGGCAAAAAACCGAGGATCTCCCTGGCAAAAACCAAGGAGCCTTTTCTTTCCAAATCCCGGCCAAAAAATCGAGGATCTCCCTAGCAAAACTCAATGAGCGTTTTTCTTTCCAAATCCAGACCAAAAAACCGAGGATCTCCCTGGCAAAACCCAAGGAGCTTTTTCTTTCCAAATCCCGGCCAAAAAACCGAGGATCTTTTTTTCTGTCCGTCCCGACAAAACCCGAGGACCCTTTTTTCTCTTCCGTCATACCCCGGTCATTTTCTAGCATAACCTGGATCCATTCCCAAAGATACACAATCCTGATTTGATCGCTTAGATATGTGTCACAACTAACTCACGAAATTTTCCTAGTGAAAACTGGGGCAGAAAATTTCGTTCGTTTGTTTGCTTTGGTATCTTAAGCAGGTCGAACTCAAGAAACAAGGTGTGAGATAACCAACAGAATAAATCTCAATCCAGAATCAAGAAAAGAAGAAAAGAACAAAAAGAAATGAACTCTAATGCGAAGCAAGCAAGGGTGCAGATTGCTCAAAATCTAATTGAAGTCACAAGCTCCGCTGATCCTGTTTTAACCCAATGCTGCATGAAGAAGTAAACACCTACAACTTACGAGCATCAAGATTTAGATCGAAGTCCACAACAAAATCAGCTAAGACTCAAGATCAAGTTTCAAGAGAATTATAGATAGGAATCTTGTAACTCATAGTTGATAGGCATAACTAACATAACTTTGATTTTCCTGTTGGTGTAATAAGGAGGCCAGCAAGCAGTAGTAGCAGCAACAACAATGAAATTACAGCTCCTGGTAGTCCCAGCTACCAAACCTTCGAGAACTACACTGACCTGATTCCTTTATAGCCAAGGATATGTAGGCAACCTTTGAAGCAGGGTTCGGTCAGACGGTTTTCAAAATGCTTCTCATGGAGTGCTGAGTAGGCAAAAATCCTTCATGGTGCTCATTTATGTTTGCCCGAAAACCCTTCATGTCTTTGAGCAAAGAGGGGCAGCTGTGAGCACGTGATTTTTGCTACTCTTAAATTACTCCTATAAATTCCTTAGAATTATGATTTTTCTTTATTATTTGAATTAATTGCATAATTTGTGTCTCTGTGTGCATAAAAAGGTACAAAAATAGTGCATTTACATTTAGAATTCGATTTTACATTTTTAGTTTTGCTAGCTAATTATTATTACTAAAATAAGAGAAAAATAACAAAAATAATAAATCTTTTACATTTTTTGTTCTTTTAATTTCACTTTTTGTTTAGTTTCCTTTCAAATTAGGATTTAGTTTATTTTTAAAAAATTAATTAGTCTAAAGTTTGGGAGTTAAATTAGGCTTTGTTAGTCTTAATTTTGAAAATAAACAAACAAACAAATAAATAAAAAAGAAAAAAAAATAAAGGAAAGGAAAACAAATAAAAAAGAATTAAAAGAGAGCATGGTCTTAACAAAAGACCAATTTTTGGGCCTAAATCCAATTTTAGCCCAAACAAACCTTTAAAACCGGACCAAACCCCAGGCCCAATCTCAAAAATATCTTGTCCGGTCCCCCCATGATGAAACGACACTGTTTGATGTCACACAATCCAAGCTGTCCATTTTCTTTAATCCAACGGCCCTGAGTGATTTTTGTTTTATATTAAAACTATCCGAAAATTCCCTCAAACCCTAAAACATAACCCTCCATCCTCGTACAACCCCTCCCTGTAATGCCGGCGTAACGCTACCGTCACCCCACCGTATTTACGCCATCCGCCGCCGGCCGGAAATCGCCTCCGCCGGCGGCGATGCTCCAAATCCGCCCAAAATTTCACCACAAGCTCCTCTTTTCCTCCTCTTTCCAAATCCCCAAATATCATCCCTCAATTCCTAGCCAATCTTCTCGAATATTAGATCTAAAATCCTGCCAAAACCTCAACCCGTCTAAATCTAACCAAATTCACATCTTGTGCTCTCCTAACCTTCCTCATCTCTAATCCCAAACCAAAACCTTTCAAATCCAAACGAAACCCCTTCAATTTTAGATCTAGAATTTTCAAATTTCAACCCGTTTTGGGAATTTCAAGCACTTTGTTGGTTTTTAATTCATGTTATATGTCTATTTTGATAAAATAAACATATAACATTAATCGAAAATCAAATTCGGAGTCAGTTCGTAGAAGACCAAATCAGTAAGTGTCCTTTTCTTTTCGTTTAATTTTTTATTATTCACGTAATATGCTTCTCCTTGATTGATTGTTCTTCGTGTTAATCGATTTAGAATTTTAGGGTTTTAATTGATTTGTTTCTATTGATCCTGTTTCTGTTATAATTTTAGGTTTATTATGTTTTGATTTAATTCAGTGCTTAGCTCTCTAGGATTTAAATCTTCAATTTTCACTTTTAGTGATTAGTTAGTTAAATTTGATTTTTTTTTCTCTGTTTATTTTGTTTTCTTAGGAATTAATTTTGTCCTGATTTTTGTTTGTTCTTAGGATTTTATTCTGTGTTGATTGAGTCTAGTATTCCTGCCAGCATTTTTTATTCTTAGATGTTTTTAGTTTTGATTCCTTACTCTTCTCTGAAATTTCGTTTGTTATCAATTTATTTTTATTGTTAGACAAGAGGGGTTGCTCTGATGGCAAGCAACCCCCACTTCCAACCAAGAGGTTGTGAGTTTGAGTCTCCCCAAGAGCAAGGTGGGAAGTTCTTGGAGGGAAGGATGCCGGGGGTCTATTTGGAAACATCCTCTCTACCCCAGGGTAGGGGTAAGGTCTGCGTACACACTACCCTCCCCAGACCCCACTAAGTGGGATAATACTAGGTTGTTGTTGTTGTTGTTGTTGCCTGACTGATAGTAGAGATGATTCTGTTTAATTAGTTAGTTTAATGTGTTGATTGTTAATTTTGTTTGATTGGTGGTTTGGTAAAGAATGAACTAGGATTAATCTGTAGTTTTATTTAGTTTTGATAATTCAACTCCATAGTTTTGAACCGGGTTAGATATAACTGAATAACTTATTCCTGGATTAACCATAGTTAAAAGTAACTAAAGTAAATGTGCTGGGGGGTTATAGTTCATACTAGGGTTAGTAATTTTAGGATTATTCAAGGGTAGTTTGGGCATTGGAAATGGGCTGGTTTGTTAAGGATTAGTAATTTCAGAACCAAAATGAGGGTAGTATAGGTATACCATAGGTAGAAAACAAAGCTAGAACACCCTAGGGCCTTCTAGAAGGGGGCCTTAGTGTAAGTTTCTGCATTCTTAATGCAGTAACTTGGGCAACAAGCCACAACTTTAGGATTAATATGCAATTTCTGAAAATAAAAAAGGGGAAAAAATGAGTAAAACCTTCCAAAACCTTCTGCACTATTCTTGCCTATAAAAGGGAGGCCTAGTGCCTTGATAAACAAGTTTAAACCTCTAAAAAATTCCCAAATCCTTTTTAGCTGATAATTCCCTCTCAAATTCCTTTTCTTCCAAAGCTGTATCTCAAACTTGAAATTCAAAATTAAAAGAAGTTCAAATCTGAACTCCAGTAGCAGAAACCTTCATTTTAAGATCTAAAATTTCCAGAAAAAAAAAATAGCAAAACTCCAAAAATATGTCCTATTGAAATACTTAGGTTAATTTCAAGTTATAGTGGTTAATTTTATCTTTTAGCTTGGGGTCTGATTGCTGAAGTTTATTCTGAAGTTTCCTGGGTTAATCTCAAGTGTGTTTGAGCTCAATTAAGGCTGTTTTGGGTCATTTTATTGGACGCTATCCATTTGTCTTCACTCCTGAGTCGTAATGACATAATTTTGGCTTTCGAGTGATTTCCTGGTTGTGTTGCTGTTGACTTATCATTGCTGACTGATCACTGCCGCTGCTGATCCTATTTTCATCTTCCTTTTGTCTTAATTCCAGATACATGTTCTGAACTTCATGTAGATTACCAGCTGAGAAAATGAAATGAAGTTACAGTTTCATTTGTTGTTAACTGTTCTGATGGTTCTGTTGTCGTTTTAAAATAGTATTCTTCTGTAGTTTTTAAAGTAGTTTTATTTTCATTTTAAATTTCTGAACTGTGACAGTATGGTTCATCATACTTAGTGTTGTTTGACAATAGTTTAGTCATGTTAATGAGCTTGTTGGACTGTACAATTAGACTTTAACACTAGTTTTAATTATAAGCTCTGTGAGGCTGTGAATTGACAGTAGATAATTGTGTAAATTAGAATTATTAGATTGTTTTGGACTATTTCAGCACGTTTGTATGACTTAGTCATGATAGCCTAAGATTACAGCAGTGATAAACTCTAGATTAATTGCATTTTAGTATAGCTTGATTGTCATAATGAATAAACATTGTTAGAGTATGCATTGATGCAGATTAGAATGTTTATAGTAGCTCGTTAACAAATAAAATACAGGTCTATTTCCATGTTATTAGTAAGGATAACCTAGAAAAATCAGAGATTGTGAACAGGTAAAATTCAAAAATTCAGGATTAATATCCTACAGTTCATTGTGTTTTTTGTATATTCATCCTATTAACCACTATGTGTTTTAGCTTATATTTTGAATTGGTTAATTACTGTTAATATTCAGCTGGTTAGGCTAAATAAGTAAAACGAATAAGAAGGCAAATCAAGGTAGGCCCGAATCGCTGGGTACACCTTAATGGTTGGACTATCGGGCCCGATTTCTTCAAATTGAGCAACATGGGAGATTCATATATTAAAACTGGGCCAAACCTTTAAGGCCCAAAAAAAATTGTTAGAAGTCAAAAACTCTTAAAAAAAATTACATTAGGAATATGGAAAATTAATTGGTAAATATAAATTTAGGTTCTCGAGTTAGGTAGCGGGTCCAAACTAAGAGGGTCCTCCCTTTTGTTTGAATTCAGACTTGAACACGAGGCCCAAATTTATAAATGCAAATTAATTAGGCCCTTTTAGAGACAAAAATAATTAGAAAATCTTAGTTTGCTTTAGGTCGACCTTTAAATAACAAAATTGAGATGAGCATCGCCAAACAAAAAGTTCATAAATCGCGGGGCCCTTATTAAATACTCCTATTAAAATACTTAGAATTTGGAGCGTGCCGTTTAGCGAATTTCACGGCCCTCCGCAAAGATAATAGCCCGTTAGTGGCTTTAGGCACGCTCTTAATAATTTTACCTTCCTAAATACGGGTGTGCATTTCATGCAACCCAAATCCAAATCCAAAATCGTTGAATAAAAATGTGTCGGGGATCCGGGTGCATTTCATGTGATGTGATCCGAAAATACGTTTTTAAACGACGTTCACTTTCTTAAAAATTTAACGAAAAGCGGTAAATAATCTTAAAATTGCACTATAGGTTGGAGCATGTATAAAAAATTATATTTTAGCCATTTATAATGATTTAAGCGACCGTGCTAGAACCACGGGATCCGGGGGTGCCTAACACCTTCCCTCGGATCAACAAAATTCCTTATTCAGAATTTCTGGTTCGCATATTCCAACTGGGAAGTCGAGGATTTTCCTCGATTTGGGATTTAAGTTAAACCGGTGACTTGGGACACCAAAATCCAATCCTTTCCCAAATGGTGACTCTAAAAATAAATAAATAATCACATTTCGAATAATGTCACTTTAAATGAAAAACTCCCTTATACATGTATCCTTCGGGGTAGGTGTGTAAAAAAGGAGGTGTAACAGACGGCCTCGTTCGAATTCAAGAGTTATCGTCCTTCCAAACATATCCATAAAAGAAAAGGAGAAAAACGGAAGACAGAGTAAAAATGAAAGACAAATGATGGAAGAAGGAGTACAATTGTCAACAGAGTTAAGAATGCGGGTACTCCCCGCTTACATCCGGCCCCAGCCGGTTGAGACAAGAAAGAAAAATATAGAAAACCACAAGAAACAACCGAGCGCCAACCGACGAACGGAGTATAAAGAAAAACAACAAACAACGATAACAGATCTTTTCTTTACTCAACGCCATCACCGCCGTCACCATCCCCACCACTCACGCCATCGTCAGCCTTAGGTGTCGCCACATCATAACCACAGTCGGCACGAGCATCACGAGCCTTCTGGCGTGCCACCTAGAAGACGGCCTCGGTTACGACACCCGCCTCTAATAAGTTCTTGTAAACATCGCATTGAGCTTTGGCGCAGACCCAAAGTTTATTAACCTAGTGGGAAACGACAGTATGGACGAACCAGCCTGGTTCTGCAGTCGCCGATTCTCCCCCTCCAAAATCTCAATCCGGTCCAACATGTCCTGAGCCTCCTGGTCAAGAACACCAATCTGCTCCTCGAGCCCCGCCTCCTTAAGGGTCGCCGTCTCCCTCTCCGACTCAAGCCGGGACTCATGCACACGAATCAACTCCTCCAATGCCACGACTCTCGACGAGTAAATCTTTTCCCAAAACTTTAAGGTCGCAACCTCGCCCTCTAGCTCCGCCAGTTTCCCGCTCATTTCCGCAGTCGCCTCCGCTGCCTTGACCCGGTTCTGCTCAGCCTCCAACTCCATCTCCCTCAACTTTCCCTGCAGGTGCGTACACTCATCTGCAATTCCTTTTCCCACCTCAAGCTCCTCGTTCTTCCGACGGATCTGCACTTCAAGAGCACGTTTACCATCAAGAGCCTGCAACAGCTGCTGGTCCCACTTCGCCAACTTCTCGCCCAAAGCTCGATTACCGGGCTCGTTCCATAAATGATCGCGCAGCCCTCGGCACCGATCACAGTAACGATGATATTTCCCCAGCATCTGTGAAAAGATCCTCGAGCGAACCTTGGCTCTGTAGATGTTCTCCACCTCTAACAAGTAATCTGCAAAACAAAGGAAAAGCAAAGCTAAGGCAACGACTAAAATAGAAGGGGAAGAAGGAGCTAGGAACATACTACGCACCCTTAGGCCCATCACGTCCACTTCGTCCATCACTTCAATATCCGAAATGCTCCTCAAAGACGCGTTCTCGGTCTTCGAACGTAACAACTCGAGCTGCGACACCAAGCTATTTCCTTCAGTTAATAAATTCAAATCCGAGGGAACCTCAATAAAACGGGCCCCCCCGCATGCACCGTAGAATTGGTAATACCCTCCTCAAACATACGAACATCGTCGAGGTCCAAATCAGACTCAGACTCATACTTGTCCTCCACCACATCCCTCTCCCTCTCTGCCGCTGTTGATGTAGAGCAACTCGCCATAGCTGACAATGGCATAGCAGAAGCCCCTACGACGGCCCGTAATGATTGACCCTCCGCCTCGGCAACAGGAACTTCAGACGGGGTCGTCGAGGAAGCAATATTCTCGTAGCTAGAACCGATGGGTCCAACTCCAACTAACTCTTTCTCCCTGGCAGCAAGTGCCACAGCCGCACCACCCTGGGAAAATCCAAGTTGATCACCGATGGAGGAGCCACCATAAATGCCACTCGTCGCTTCTGCGAAGGCCTATCTTCCTCCTCATTTGAAGGCGAGCCCGTCCGGGAACGAATAAGCCCTGACAGCCTCTCATCTTGTGGCATAGCTCGCGTCGGGGACGCGGTCGCTAACGATTCAACCGACACCTCCCTCAGTACTCGACAAGGCCCAGGCGCAACAGCTAGTATAGTGAGTGCACTCGGCCGACGAAAAGCTAATTGTAGATCTTTGGCATGACGTGGTCTCTCTAGATACAATGGACAAATGAATCAATAAAGATAGTCATAACAAAATGAAATAGAAAAGAGGAAGGGCCGGAGTCCCACCTGTCACGGGCCTGCGACGATGCCTCTCCCAGAAAGCCGCCCAGGTACGAATTCCCGCAGTACGAGGAAGTTGGATCCCCTCCAAGGTAGGCGACGGCAACTTTTCAGCTACAAAAATGAAGGTAAATCAATAACCATACGTATAAAGTATAAGGAAAGTCGAAATAGGGCAGATGCCCAGTTAGGAACGAGGTCTCACGTGTAAAGTTCCAAACTTCCGGGAATCCACTTAGGTCCGCCACCAGGTGCTCAGTCCGAATATAGAAGAAATTCTTAAAAGAGTGACAAGTATCCTCGTCGTCCATCCCAACCATCAAACTCTTCGACCCTCGTGGGCGTCATGGATCATGGTGCCACGGATTTTTTGGGGAGCGAAGAGACTGAGTACATGCCTCAAAGTTGCCTCCCTACCCGCTAGCTCCGCATACTTGATGAACATGAGGGGCAGTTTGTAGAGGTAAGGAGAAAGTTGAGCCGGGAATACCTCATAATATCGGCAGAAGTCTACTATCAGTATCGGGAGCGGGAGTGTGCACCCCACCTGGAAGATATAAGCATATAACGAGCAATACCCTTGACGATCAATTTGTACCCTATCCTCGGTCTTCGCAAGAGCAATCTCGGCATAACATGAGACATGCCATTGCTCCCACATTTGGGCTATTCCCACTTCCCCCATTAGATAAGAAATGTCCCCCTGTTGCACGCCACCCGGTGTACTGAAATCTATCAATTGATCTCTTGATCGAGGTAGAATTTCATCGACCGAAGGAATTTCTTTGCATTTCACCAACTCTAACCCTTTATTTTCCAGAGCAAGATTTTCGACCATCGGGGAATTAGCTGGGCATTGCCACAAGAAGAACTGCCTGCTATTATCGATTCACGAGCGAGAGAAAGAAGAATTTTGACGAGGGAAACAGAGAGATCAATGACGATAATGATCGAAAGAATAGAAAAAATGCAATTTGACAAAAGAAAAAGCTTCTCAAGAATCCACTTAGAAGAACAATGAATGAGTAAAGAACAAAATGACACGTCTTCTCTAGTTATAAATAACAGATTCTATCTGCACAGAACTCAACGATCGCCATTAATGCATAACCGTGCACGAAGCGATTCAATTTCATGAAAACGTGCGCTATTACGAACGTTCACGTGGAATGACACTCGACTCACCAATCAACAATCCGATTCTAAAACCTCATGTTGAAGGACCCTCCCCGACTACATCGCTCTATCCGTCCGCCGAAGTCGACACAGGCGCGACCTCGACGAACGGTGGGACTAACTGTATTGGTAAATATTTTACCATTCTTTGGCTAAGAGGCCAACCCCATCACGACCAATCTGTAGTAAATAGTCAGCGCCGCTGACTTCTGACTTATGACAACTGTCCTTGAAACAAATGAAGGGACGTCTCCGTAACCAAACAATGAGCCCATTCGTGACCAGCTAAAAGGGTTTGAGGCTATAAATACCAAGGGAGAGAACCTCTTTAAGGGGGCATCTTCTTATACACAACTCGGATTACACCAAAGATAGAAAGCTATATTCCACAAATGGAGCAATAAGCAAGGTCAATGTAAGATCCTGAACCTCTTTAAGGATAGGCAGGTCAAGCTACTTTGATGAAGAATTCTGATTACACCAGAGATAGAAAGCCATACTCCACAAGTGGAGCAATAAACAAGATCAATGTAAGATCCTGAACCTCTTTAAGGAGAGGCAGGTCAAGCTACTTTAATGAAGAACTCTGATTACATCAGAGATAGAAAGCCATACTCCACAAGTGGAGCAATAAACAAGATCAATGTAAGATCCTGAACCTCTTTAAGGAGAGGAAGGTCAAACTACTTTGATGAATAAAAATCCACTTATGTCGTTCCATAATTGATTACTTCTATGTCTCAAGTTTGTCTTTTTGTCCAATGATTGATTACGATTGACTATTATTTACCCCTTGAATTATTTCGATTGATTTGCTTGGGAAGTATTCAATAATTTTCCACCAAAAAATGTTAAAAATGGAAAATTAGTCCGATCATAGTTTTTCATTAATGAAAAATACACTAAAAATTATTAATAAAAAATCAAAAGGGATATTGAAGTTACGTGAAGACCAAATACTGGGCCGCTGACTGTAGGTGTTAGTTTTGGGGCAAGTGCACAAAAAGTTATTTTCATGGATGATATTTAGAGATTAGTCGGTACTTATTTTATCCTGAAATTTTAAATTCTAACTTAAGGACAATTCAAGACATTTTTTTGTCTTGAAGAAGTGAACTGAAAAACTAAAATTCATGAAACACTGACTAATTCCTAAATAGCAGCCTTTGAAAGTGGCTACTTGGTGTCATTCTATAGTTAGTTTTAGATAGTTTGGGCTCTTCCTCTTCCTCTTCCTCTTCTAGTTATGCCCCCTTGGTTTGTAGGCTTTAAAAATGGGACTTTAGATAACTGTCAGAGTTTAAAAGAAATATAACAAATTTTTAGCATGAAATTCAATATTACAGATATGGCAGTAAAATATTTATATTTGTAGTACACAGTTCCATTAAAATAGAAATATTAACTATTAATCCCTAAACATAAGAAATTTGAATGGAAAGTTAATAATTATTTGTACAAAAATCATATCTTTTTTTCTCTCTTTATCTATTAGCTTTCCTTCTTTTTCTTCATCTTCTTAGTTTTGTTTTCTACCGAAGCCAATATATTTTTTAAATTTGTTCCATTCATTTTATTTTAATTATCTTTCTTAAGTTTTTCTCTTACTTATTTCTTCCTTTCTTAATATAAAGCTCTTATTTCAATAATAATATACGTTAATATATACAATACATATATACAAAAATATACTTTGAATTAATTCATATAAAATATACAAAACATATACATAAAAAATACATCTTCAATTAAGATGACACTTATACATGTGAAATATACATAAAAATATATATCTTAAATTTAATTAAGATGGTATATAAATATACAAAAAACAATATATATATACGGCCTTTGAAAGTGACTACTTGGTGTCATTCTATAGTTAGTTTTAGATAGTTTGGGCTCTTCCTCTTCATCTTCCTCTTCCTCTTCCTCTTCTAGTTATACCCCCTTGGTTTTGTAGGCTTCAAAAATGGGACTTTAGATAACTGTCACAGTTTAAAAAAATTATAACAAATTTTTAGCATGAACTTCAATATTACAGATATGGCAGGAAAATATTTATATTTGTAGAACATAGTTCCATTAAAATACGAATATTAATTATTAATTCCTAAACATAAGAAATTTGAATGGAAAGTTAATAATTATTTGTACAAAAATCATATCTTTTTTTCTCTCTTTATCTATTAGCTTTCTTTCTTTTTCTTCATTTTTTTAGTTTTGTTTTCTACCGAAGCCAATATATTTTTTAAATTTGTTCCATTCATTTTATTTTTAATTATCTTTCTTAAGTTTTTCTCTTACTTCTTTCTTCCTTTCTTAATATAAAGCTCTTATTTCGATAATTATATACGTTAATATATACAATACATATATATAAAAATATACTTTGAATTAATTCATATAAAATATACAAAACATATAGATAAAAAATACATCTTCAATTAAGATGACACTTAGACATGTAAAATATACATAAAAATATATATCTTAAATTTAATTAAGATGGTATATAAATATACAAAAAATAATATATATATAT
>MU729060.1:95720-153885 GCA_026770625.1 Nicotiana glauca
TGACATATAAAATACAGTATACATTAAAAATACCTCTTAAAATAAGATAGCACTTCACAAATAATATACAAAAATTATATACATAAATATACATTTTGAATTAAAATGATACCTGATATATAGAGTATAAAAGATATATAAATCAATAGATCTTGATTTAGGTGGCATTGAGATATGCAACAACTTTTCAAAATATGGAGTGAAGAAGATGAATGCTGTAAAGGAAAAATGAAGATGGACAACAAAAAAAGTACTTCCCGTGATTAGTGAGTGAGTTAACTTATTAGATGTTGAGCTTAATTTTTATATTTTACCATTAATGAAAATATATATAAAAATATACTTTGAATTAATTCATATCAAATACACAAAACATATACATAAAAAATACATCTTCAATTAAGATGACACTTAGACATGTGAAATATACATAAGAATATATATCATAAATTTAATTAAGATGGTATATATATATATAATAACACTTGACATATAAAATACAGTATACATTAAAAATACCTCTTAAAATAAGATAGCACTTCACAAATAAACCTATAAAATACAATATACATTAAAATTACCTCTTAAAATAAGATAGCACTTCACAAATAAATATACAAAAATTATATACATTTTGAATTAAAGTGAGACCTGATATACAGAGTATAAAAGATATATAAATCAATACATCTTGATTTAGGTGGCATTGAGATATGCAGCAACTTTTCAAAACATGGAGTGAAGAAGATTAATGCTGTAAAGGGAAAATGAAGATGGATAACAAAAAAAGTACTTCATGTGATTAGTGAGTGAGTTAACTTATTACATGTTGAGCTTAATTTTTATATTGTGCCATTAATGATAAAAAAAGTGCTCTTTATGGAATAAACAGTAAATGGTACTATTTTTATAAATAATAGTTAAAAAGGGATCAAGCATGTATATAACTCCTTCAAAAAATCACTTTATGGGTTAAGACAAGCTTTTAGATAATGATATGCGCAGTTATCTCAAGCTATTTATCACAGAGGGCATAGCCATTCCTTCAATGATATTCTCTATTTGTTAAGAAGAATGGGGTTCCAAGATTTTCATAGTTGTTTATGTGAAAGATATAATAGTGACTGGGGATGACTTATCTGAAATTTATGCTCTTAAATATTGCATGGTGAGACTGTTGGTAAACTATGTTCAAAATCAGAGAAGCAACTAAACATTAGCAATAAAATAAACAGAAAAATAATTTCGAACCCACAAGTTTCCTGTGTGTCCTTAAGGAATTTAATTCCCTCACTGTTGCACAAGGTTTTGGATTAATTCAAACGGAATGACTATTCGATGATAGCGGTACTACAAATCAAAACTTCAGAGAACTCAACAAACGGAGCAAATCACACTTGTCACTTATGTTTATTTAAAAAAAATAATGCAACAATGTAGAAGGGGGGGGGGGGAGACAAGTTTTCAGATTTTTCATGAGTGAAAAATGAGGCCAAGCCTCTAAATTTATAAACAGTGAAAGGGTGAGATGAAGAAGTGCAATCCAAAAAGGTGCCTCTTCCATTTCCCATTCACGCCCATTCACGAAACCTAATAATCCCCCACATGAATGGGGAATGACAGTATTTTTTTAAAAAAACATGCAAAAAAACTTGTTTGATTCGCTATTAAGGATTAATCGCATCTGGATAAGTAGGTTTCCATTTGAACTTTTCGTAGTGAACTTAAGTCGGATATACTCGATCAATCTGTGGATCTTATATCTTTGAACTGTCGAGCTTTGGTGTATACCTAGACAACCATAAGTCACACAATCAACCCTTAACCGTCTTTGGTTCTTATTGTTGTGTTTATTTCAACCATGAGCACCACCTCGTTCATAAATGTATAGAGAACTGGACTTACAAAATTCTCCTTGAAGCGGCTTAAACTTGACACTTACATAGGGGATTCCTAAATGTGTTATCCCATAGATACCCATATAAAATTTAGAAATCAGTAAAAATCCTTAAGGCTTTATCCTTGGTACTGAACATTATCTTCATCACGAGAATGGACTATATTTTGTTTGATAATGTTGAACCGTCACTAATGACTTCGTTTGATCTCCTTGAACCTAGATCTTGGGATCTCCAGTCTTCTAGATAGAGTTACCGCCACAATAACACATTTGTTTACATTCATTATCAATATTATTTGGTCAAATCTCGTATGCCATTATTTGGGTACTTGTTATAGTTCTTAAAGTGACTGAAGAAGTTGGCATATTTTTTTTTTCAGGAACCACGAACCCTTTAGGCTGTTCCATAAAAATTTCTTCCTTCAAATCTCCTTTTAAGGAGGCTGTCTTCACATCCATCTCATGGATTTCAAGGTCATACATTACGGTTAATCTATTAACATTCGAATATATGTAATTCTTGTTACTGGCGAGCATGTGTCAAAGTAATGAAGACCTTCTCATTATCTGACTCTTTGACAACCAATATTGCCTTATATTTGTCAATAGTACCATCAACTTTTATTTTTCCTTATGAAAATCCACGTACAACTCAAAGGTATATTTCCTGGAGGAAAATCAACAAATTCCCAAGTATAATTACTTAATATGGATTCTATCTCACTATTGACTGCCTCTTTCTAACATTGAGCTTTCGAGCAAGACATTGTTTCATTAATATTTGAGGTTCATTTTTCAAACAAGAATGTCAGAAAAAACTGGTCCAAAGGAAGTAGTTGTCCTTTGACGTTTACTACGTCTTGAATTTTCCTTATTAAACGTACTTTCCTTTACTTCTTCCCGAAGTCACTTTGATTTTTAACTAGACGACTCATATTTCTTTTTATACGGATAAATAGTCTCAAAGAATTCAACCTTATTTGATTCAATTATCGTATTAATATGAATATCGTAATTTATGATTTATGAACCAGAAAAACGATATGCCTTACTTTTGTTGCATATCCTTTTAAAAGACAGTCAACGATTTTCATCCTACTTTTATCCTTTATTAGGTTTAAGACTTGTACTTTAGTCAAATGCCCCCACACTTTAGAATATTTGAAATTGAGCTTCCTTTATTTGCATTTTCATATGGAATGGATCCCCATAAGTTCATCATTTCATTTAATGATCGGTTCTTTCTTTTCGCAATCCCATTTGATTGGGGCGTGTATGTGGAAATTCTTTGATGAATAACACCATATTCCAAACATATTTCTTTAAAACAATATTCATATTTGCTACCCGTATTACTTCATAGAGATGACCACAGGAACTGTTGTTTGTTCCACAATAGAGTCAGACTTAATAATGGTGAAGTTTTAAATCTTCAAACCAATCTGACACAACCATAATTTAACGATGAATTTTTAATCTTCAAACCGAGTAATATCTCACAAAACCAGATCTAATATATGGTGAAGTATTTAAATTTTACACCGAATAATATATTGGAGTAGAAATTACTAAGACTTTAATCTCCAAAACGAGTAAAAAGTCACTTAGGCTTTAATCTTTAAAATGAGTAGAAAGCCACTTAGACTTTAATCTCCGACAAATGAATAGGAAGTCACGAAGACTTTAATCTCAACGAATGAGTAGAAAATCACGCAAATTTTAATCCGATGCATGAGTAGAAACTCACAAAGATTTTAGTCTGCATAATGGGAGAAAAAATTACACGAGAATTTATCTCCAGAATAATGGTAGAAAATTACAAGTATTTTAATTTTCTTTTCAAATGGCTTTCCAACTAAACTACTATAACCTCTAAACAGTTTGATCTGTTACTCTAATCAAATAAAGCAAACTAAACTACTATAACCCCTAAACAGTTTGATATCTAAATCTAATCAAATAAATATATATACATCTTTACATATATTATATGTATTATCTCAAAATATTTTCAAGAGCTAGTGTAAGCCTCATTCATGTCTTACAATCTTGAAAATAATGTCTTCATGCATGCTACCAAATATGTTGTGATGACCCGGCCCGTCATCTCAATTGTTACTGCTCCGTTTTCCCCGTTTTATGCTTCTTCATGTTTCATTATCAGTACGTGGTGTGTTAGAGTTGATTTGGATTGGTATTGGTAGAAAATGAGACACTTAGCCTCTTTAAGTAAGGCTTAAGTTGGAAAAGTCAATCGGATATTGACTTATGAGTTATATGGCTTGGATATGATTTCTGGTGTTTCGGTTAGCTTTAGGGGATGATTTGTGACTTAGGAGCGTGATCAAAATTTATTTTGGAGGTCCGGTATAGAATTAGGCTTGAATTGGCGAAGTTAGTATTTTGGCGAAATCTGGTTGATAAGTGAGATTTTGATGTGAGGGTTGGAATGGAATTCCGAGAGTTGTTGTAGCTTTTTTAGGTGATTATGGATATGTGTGCAAAATTTTAGGTCATTCGGACATCGTTTGGTTGGGTTTTCGATCGAATGCGTGTTTCGGAAGTTTTGAAGAAACTTAGGCTTGAATCTGATGTGAATTGATGATTTTAGTGTCATTTGATGTGTTTTGATGATTGGAACGAGTTCGTATGATGTTTTGGGTTATATTGGTGCCTTTGGTTGAGGTCCCGGGGGCCTCGGGGTGATTTCGGATGGCTTAACGGAAGTTTTGAACTTGGACGTTGTTGCAGATTTTTGCCCAGCTGTTGCAGACCTTCGCGTTGGTAGACTTAGGAACGCGTTCGCGATGAGGAGTTGTTCAGACCATCGCGTTCACGAGGTCTACTTCGCGTTCGCGTAGAAGGGGCCTGGGGACCTGCCTGATTTGTTCATCGCGTTCGCGACTGGTTGAACGCGTTCGCGTAAGAGGATGAGCTGGAGCACCGCGTTCGCGGACCTGGAGTCACGTTCGCGTAGAGGCCGATTTGAGGGCAAAGGCGTCGCGAACTAGAGATTTCACCAGTTCGAGGTGAGTAATGATTGTAAATGATATCCTGAGGTTTGAAACCCCGGATTGCACATCGTAGTGCTATATTGAGGTGACTTACACGCCGGATAGTGGGCGTGGGGTAGGGCACTATTGGGGATTGTGACTTGGTCCGTACCGATTGACTAATTTACCACGTATTTGACTGGAATTTATTTGTTATCACTGTTGTTTGGAATGATTGCCGTATTTGGGCTTCGTGCCAACTATTTGAACCCTTTGGGGATTATTTTCACTGTCTTCCTCACTATTTTGACTTATTACTTGAACTCAGTCATACTATGTCTCCACTACTTTACAACTCAGCCACGTTTACTCATATTGAGTCTTGAATGATAATTTAAATGATAATTCGGGCTGAGGACTATTGTCTTACTAGTGCCCGAGGTGCTTGTGATGATATTCTGACTGAGTGCAGCCGAGGGCCGGATGTTAGGATAGATGGAGGGATGTGAGCCGTAAGGCCTAGATGTGAGGATTACATATGGATCGGGCTGCATGACGTAGTGATATATAGCGATTGGGCTGTAGGAGCCCCTCCGGAGTCTGCACCGCCACAGTGAGCGCGGGTACCCCTATGGATCGGGCTGCACGCCGCAGCGAGCTATGGATCGGGCTGCGCGCCGTAACGGTTATTATGTGATACTGTTTTTTAGAGTGATATGAGAGAGAGAGCCCGAGGGGCCGAGAGTGTTGTAGAGAGCGAGCCCGAGGGGCTGGTTCAGTTTGAGATATTACCCGAGAGGCGAGCTTTTATGTGCTCATTTTGCATACTTCTTGCCTTTTTACCTGTTGTACTGTGGTATTTGTGCCCGAGGGGCGGATTTTCTGTGCTAATCAGCACTAACTATTTTGAAACCATTTTCGTAATTATGGAAAAGACCATTTTCGAAAGAGATTTGAATTGAGCCGAAATATTTCTAAAGATCTCACTGATTTCAATGTTTTCTCAGAAATTGTACCCGGTTTCTGCATAGCATGTTGGTTGCTTTACGCGATTTCTGGCTGCACAGTTATTATTTACTTTTATTACTCACTGAGTTGGAGTACTCACTTTACTCCCTGCACCTCGCGTGCAGATGCAGGTATTGTCCACCCGGTAGCTGGTTTGAGTTGGCTGAAGGTATTGCTATTGTAGCTGAGCAGAGTGACCGCCAGCGTTCGCGGCACCGGACTTCATCTTTTGAACTCCATATTTTATTATATATATATTATCGGCCCTGTAGTGGTGTTCAGTCTTCTTTAGATACTCGGGACTTGTGACACCCAGTCGGGTTGTGTTGGGTTGTAAATACTGGTTATTATTGTTGTTAAGCTGTATTTATCTATTCATTATGTTTAATAATTGTTAAAGAGACGATTTGTGTTAGTTGGCTGGCCTTCCCTACATGATAGGCGCCATCACGACCGGGTTTAGAAATTGGATCGTGACAAGTTGGTATCGGAGCCTAGGTTACTAGGTCTCACGAGTCATGAGCAGGTTTAGTAGAGTCTCGCGGATCGGTACGGAGACGTCTGTATTTAACCTCGAGAGGCTACAGAACCTTTAGGAAAACTTCCCATTCTTGGAACTCTTATCGTGCGTACTTGATTCAGCTTGGAATATAACCCTTGAAATTCCTTCCTCATGTCGGTATGCGCACATGAGCGCTCAGTATTGTATGTGCCTGGATGGCTGGTGATTCTCCGATCAAGGGGTGAGATGTGATCTCCATGAGTTTGATGTTGGGCCAGTCTGGAGGACTTGAGGCCGGATCTTTGCCTATTTCTTGAGCACCGAGGTGCTGATTGTGTGAGCAAGTGTTTTGAACTTATATGTTTGGTATTGTCCCTATTAGCCGGAAAGGCAGTTTGGTATTCATGGGATGAGTATGTTAGTCCTGCGAGATGTATCTATATGACTTGGTAGTGACGAAGAAGTCTACTGAATGATAGATGAGCTGTTAAGTGTTCAATTCCAATTGTGATTCGATGTGTAGCCCGAATATGGGCGCGTGAAGAATACTTTTGTGTCTCCTAGTTGGGAAGTGAAGTACATTACAGGCGGCGGTATGAGTTCAGCCTCAGGAAGACTAAATGACTGTGTTATGTGTATGATGGTGGAAGGTGTGCTGAAATACTAAACTGAGGCGAAGCAGGTGGGTTATCTCCTGCGGAGTGTTCTCAAGTGGTACGATTTGTTTTATGTATATTGTTAGAAGATCCCATGTGTAATTGAAAGGTACGTGTTGTAATTTGAAAATTTTGGGTCGCTTAAGAGAGTGGACTCTGCTGATGAGGGGATGAATGTGAGATTTGTAGAGGATTACAGTACTAGATGATTTGTGTTTTCACAAACTTGTAAATGATTTGAGTTTAATCTCACCATGGTATTGTGGCATCATTAGAGTAAAGGTGCTATGAGTAGTTGAATGTGTCTTGATGTATGGCTTCAAGCCACGTTGGGGAGATTGCTGTCGATTAGCTGATTGTACGGTTATGTGCGACATTGGTCCCTTTGCGAGGTATGCTGGAGGATCAGTCCTGGTTGCAAAAATTGAGCCGAGGATGGCACAAGTGAAGAAATTTTTTGACAAAGGTTATATGGTGCTTCGTAGATGTGTGGGCATAATAGGATGTCTTGAGCTGTTGATGATAAAGAATTCTCAGTGTGTAGAGAAGGAAGATGTCTGTTTGTATTAGAATTAGATCATATCCTGCGGTGTTAGGGTGCTATCAAGGCACGAGTGGTTCTGTCCATTGAGTCAGGTAATTTGCAGATTGAATAAGAGTAAATGACTTTCAAGAATGATCCTATGTGTTCAAGATTTTGCATGTATCAATCAGGTGTCTCAAGGTTGTGCATGTGGTCAGAGACTGTGTATTCATCGGGAAATGTCGAGGCTTGTGGTATTTTTATGTTAATTATGGGATCCTATGTATCAACATTTGGAAAGTAATGGCAATGAATTCAGGTTCGCAGGAAGTTATTCAAAGTGAAGTGTTCTGGAAGGTGGTATTTCTGTGAACAACTGAGAGAGTATTTGGTGGCCTATGGGTCTTAGATAGTGTGTTCTTATGTTCGAATCTCGTGTGGTAGGCCTAGATTGAGGCATTGTGATTCTACAGTGAGGGAAAAATATCAAGTTGATGATAAATCAGAAAGGAAATTAGATAGATGGAATAGCTTGATAATAAACCGAATTGTTATGGTAAGGGTATGATTAATTCTTTGTATGTGTTCGAGGTAATGAGTTTTTACAGGCATTTTGGCAGCAATGCTCTTGAGTTTTGACGACTTGCTCAGCTTGGTTTAGATAGAAGGATTCAGTCCTGGCAGTTTAGCTTGAGCGAATGGAATTAGGAGAGAGTCCTTGCTGGGTTTTATCATGGTTTGGAGATATATATATATCCTTCTACGGCATGCGAAGCATGGGATGTGTGATTATTTTCTTCTAGATGGGATTGACAGAAGGTCTTGGCTAGATGAGTTACAGTTCAGTGCTGGAAAGAAGTTCATAAAATTCTTAGGCAACGGGTAGCCTCAGGTAATCAAGGAAATGGTACTGCTAAGTGGAAGTGATTTGACGAGAGTATATGTCTCGCAGGAAGGGTAATGTGATTATACTAATGATACTTCAATAGTATTGCGGCATTTTTCTTGTTGGATCGACTGCGGATATTTGAGTTTGTTGATGGCGCAGGGAAATTTTTGAATATCTTTCGTGGAACGATTGGGCATTTGAGGTTTTATATGTATTCATACGGCGGAATTTGGGATCAGGTATAGTGATTCGTGTGCTATATGGAGTTGGAGACTAGGAGTTCTCGTGATCAGACTATGCAGTGGTTGTAGATCATGTGTATCGGCACCGTTTAGCAGTTATTGGGAATTGGAGGCCCGGGTGGATCTTTCTTTGCTTGGTATATTAGATTTTGGATATGATATTGGGGTGTAGATTGGTTGACTCAGTGTTGGGTTATTCTAGATTATTGTGCTATGGGTTATGTCGGAAAATGCCACAGGTTGCGTGGTAGAGTGAATCGGATTATGTTCTAGCAGAGTGGATGTATTCCAAAGACTAGGGGACGGCTGGGAAGGATTGCTCTCCTTAATTGGGCATTTGTGGCGGATGTCAGTGTAGAGGTTTCTACCATTGATTCAGTTCCGGTATTGAGGGACTTTTCGAATGCGTTCCTTATGGCCGGGTATGTCGCCGGGCGAGACTGTGGATTTTGGTATTTATTTGGTACCGGGCACCGTATCGTACGGCTCCGGTAGGAGTTATAGTAGTGGAAGGAGCAGCTTCAGGCTTCTTGGTATTGAGTTCGTTGGCAGGCCGATGTGGCTACGTATTTAGCTAGACTTAGCTTGGTTAATACCGAGTTGTATTGTTGAGGGATACGTTGATTCGATAGTTATTGAACTTGTTAGTGATCTGGGGAGATTTATGAGTTGCTTTTCTGTGCTGTGAGGCGTTATGATTGGTTGGATATGGGCACATGTGGTGCGGTTCTATTGAGGAGTCAGAGAGAAAGTCGAGTGGGAAGAGTAATTGAGTGTGGCTCGGTAAATGGAGTATTGGTTACGGCCTATCGGGTTGCGTTCCGTATGTTATTTGTTTCATTGTGGGTGCAATGAATGGCTTTGGTTTCAGACATCAAATTATGCGTGGCTGTCGATTTTGAGCATGGCGACTTGAGGTGTTTCATGTGTAACAGTGTTTGGGTAGAATCGCGCATTGTGGCGAGGCCACGTGGGGGTATGACCCTTCAGGGTAGATTCAGGTATCCTATTTCCATGCTGTAAGACAGGGTCTCAGCTGTGTGTTGTAATGGTACTAATGAGCTTGAGGTACAACTCTTTCGTTTAAGTCATTTGTCATGATTTGAGTATGTTCAAACTGTTCCTCATTGGTGCGTGTATTATGCAAGTTGTGGCTTAGGCCTATGTTGAGGTGTCATATCACCAGAGTGGTGGGTTGGATTCGAGGAGATCGTTGGAGTCATTAATGAGTACAAACAGATTTGATTTCAGCTTATTGAAAGGATAATATCGAGGTTCGGCCCTTGAAATCTGTTGTGGTATTAGTCAAAATGGAAGTGGCTTCATGAATGGTTGATCTGAGAGATGGTTATGGTTTGCTGCGTGTTTCATTTATCGTTGGCAGTATATGAAAGTGTTGGAATGAGACTTTAGCTTAATAAGAGGTTTTATATCGATATTTGGTTGTTGTGGGTAACTACTGTGAATGGAAGTTATCGTATCGAGTGTTTGGATTATGGGGTATATCATATGACTTCACCTAAGGTTGCAAGTATCGGTATTACAGCTGGTTCGGGACTATTCAAAGTATAGGTGTGAGGTTTTGATCGTATTGATGGTTTCAAAAGTGAAAAGGTAGTTCTATAATTTATGGGCTAGATTGGATTGGGTAATTTCAGCTATGTTGTGTTGTCAGACCTATATGAGATAGGGTGACGTGGGATTACCCCGGGTATATGCTTGGTAAGGTTATTCAGCTATTGGTTGGCTTCTAGGACAACTCTGGGTACGCTCGAGGACGAGCATTTATTTAAGTTGGGGAGGATGTGACGACCCGGCCCGTCGTCTCATGTGTTACAGCTCCGTTTTCCCCGTTTGATGCTTCTTCATGTTTCATTATCAGTATGTGGTGTGTTAGAGTTTATTTGGATTGGTATTGGTAGAAAATGAGACACTTAGCCTCTTTAAGGAAGGCTTAAGCTGGAAAAGTCAACCGGACATTGACTTATGAGATATAGGGCTCGGATATGATTTCCGGTGTTTCGTTTAGCTTTGAGGGATGATTTATGACTTAGGAGCGTAATCAGAATTTATTTTGGAGGTCCGGTGTAGAATTAAACTTGAATTGGCGAAGTTAGTATTTTGGCGAAATCTGGTTGATAGGTGATATTTTGATCCAAGGGTCGGAATGGAATTCCGAGAGTAGTTGTAGCTTTGTTAGGTGATTATGGATATGTGTGCAAAATTTCAGGTCATTCGGACATCATTTGGTTGGGTTTTTGATCGAATGCATGTTTCGGAAGTTTTGAAGAAACTTAGGCTTGAATCCGATGTGAATTGAAGATTTTAGGGTCGTTTGATTTGTTTTGATGATTGGAACGAGTTCATATGATGTTTTGGATTATGTTGGTGCCTTTGGTTGAGGTCCCGGGGGCCTCGGGGTGATTTCGGATGGCTTAACGGAAGTTTTGAACTTGGACGTTATTGCAGATTTTTGCCCAGCTGTTGCAGACCTTCGCGTTCGCAGCCGTAGGAACGCGTTCGCGATGAGGAGTTGTGCAGACCATTGCATTCGCGAGGGCTGCTGCGCGTTCGCGTAGAAGGGGCTTGGGGCCCTGCCTGATTTGTTCATTGCGTTCGCGATTGGTTGAACGCGTTCGCATAAGAGGATGAGCTGGAGCATCGCGTTCGCGGACATGGAGCCGCATTCACATTGAGGAAATTTGTGGTCAACAGAATCTGTTCATCGCGAATGCGAAGGTGTTGAACGCGTTCACGTAAGGTAAAATCTAGGCGTCCAGAGGGGTTTTTATAATATTTCATCCGCAAGCTTATGTCATTTTTCCTCCATTGTTGAGTGATTTTGGAGCTTGGGAGAGTAAATTGAGGAGGGATTCAAGGAGGGTTGATTGAAGGTAAGATTTTTGAACTTAAAACATGATTATATTGTGAAACTGGTCTAGAAATTCATGGAAATTAAGCCTAAAATTGATGAACTAGGGCTTGAGTTTTTGATATTTCAAATTGGGATTTGATAGGTCATTTGAGCTCGGATTTGGGAGTTCTTGGTATGTATGGACTCGTGGCGAGACGAGGAATCCGGTAATGTAAGTTTTGTAATTTTTTGAAAAGTGGGTCCGGGGCTTGGGTTTTGCTAGTTTCGAGATCTTTGCTATTTTTCGATTGTTTTTGATGCCCTTAGCATATTGTGATGTACTCGCTCTGATTTTGGTTAGATTCAATGCGCGTGGAGCTTGATTTGAGGGAAAAGGCATCGCGAGCTAGAGATTTCACCAGTTCGAGGTGAGTAATGATTGTAAATGATATCCTGAGGGTTTGAAACCCCGGATTGCACATCGTAATGCTATATTGAGGTGACTTGCACGCCGAATAGTGGGCGTGGGGTAGAGCACCGCTGGGGATTGTGACTTGGTCCGTCCCGATTGATTAATTTACCGCGTATTTGACTGGAATTTATTTGTTATCACTGTTGTTTGGACTGATTGCCATATTTGGGTTTCGTGCCAACTATTTGAACCCTTTGGGGATTATTTTCACTGTCTTCTTCTCTATTTTGACTTATTACTTGAACTCAGTCATACTATTTCTCCACTACTTTACAACTCAGCCACTTTTACTTATATTGAGTCTTGAATGATAATTCAGGTTGAGGACTATTGTTTTACTAGTGCCCGAGAGGCTTGTGATGATATTCTGACTGAGTGCGGACGAGGGCAGGATGTGAGGATACACGGAGGGATGTGAGGCCTAGGGCCTGGATGTGAGGATTACATATGGATCAGACTGCACGCCGCAGTGATATATAGCGCTTGGGCTGTAGGAGCCCCTCCGGAGTCTGCACCCCCACAGTGAGCGCGAGTACCCATTGGATCGGGCTGCATGCCCAGCGAGCTATGGATCGGGCTGCTTGCCGCAGCGATATGTGGATCGGGTTGCGCGCCGAAACAGTTATTATGTGATACAATTTCTGAGAGTGATATGATAGAGAGAGCCCGAGGGGCCGAGAGTGTTGTGGAGAGTGAGCCCGAGGGGCTAGTTCAGTTCGAGATATCGCCCGAGGGGCGAGCTTTTATGTGCTCATTTTGCATACTTCTTGTCTTTTTACCTGTTGTACTGTGGTATTTATGCCGGAGGGCCAGATTTTCTGTGCTAATCATTTTCGTAATTATTGAAAAGACCATTTTCGAAAGAGATTTGAGCTGAGCTAAAACATTTCTAAAGATCTCACTGATTTCACTGTTTTCTCAGAAATCGTACCCGGCTTTTTCATAGCATGTTGGTTGCTTTACTTGATTTCTAGCTGCTATGTTATTATTTACTTTTATTACTCACTGAGTTGGAGTACTCACTTTACTACCTGCACCTCGCGTGCAGATGTAGGTATTGTCCACCCGGTAGCGGGTTTTGAGCTGGTTGAGGGTATTGCTATTGTAGCTGAGCTGAGTGATCGCCAGCGTTCGCGGCACCGGACTTCATCTTTTGAACTCCAGATTTTATTTTATATATATATATATATATATATATATATATTATTGGCCCTGTAGTGGTGTTCAGTCTTCTTTAGATGCTCGTGACTTGTGACACCCCGGTCGGGTTGTGTTGTATTGTAAATACTGGTTATTATTGTCGTTAAGCTATATTTATCTATTCATTATGTTTAATAATTGTTAAAGAGACGATTTGGGTTAGTTGGATGGCCTTGTCTTCACGATAGGCATCATCACGACCGAGTTTGGAAATTGGGTCGTGACAAGTTGGTATCAGAGCCTAGGTTACTAAGTCTCACGAGTCATGAGCAGGTTTAGTAGAGTCTCGCGGATTGGTATGGAGACGTCTGTATTTATGCTCGAGAGGCTGGAGAACCTTTAGGAAAACTTCCTATTCTTGGAACTCTTATCGTACGTACTTGATTCAGCTTGGAATATAACCCTTGAAATTCCTTCCTCATGTTGGTATGCGCACATGAGCACTCAGTGTTGTATGTGCCTGGATGGCTGGTGATTCCCCGATCAAGGGGCAAGATGTGATCTCCATGAGTTTGATGTTGGGCCAGTCTGGAGGACTTGAGGCCAGAGATTTGCCTATGGCTTGAGCACCGAGGTGCTGATTGTGTGAGCAAGTGTTTTGAACTTATATGATCGGTATTGTCCCTATTAGACGGAAAGGCGGTTTGGTATTCATGGGATGAGTATGTTAGTCCTGCAAGATGTATCTATATGACTTAGTAGTGACGAAGAAGTCTGCTGAATGATAGATGAGCTGTTAAGTTTCAATTCCTATTGTGATTCGATGTGTAGCCCGAATATGGACGTGTGAAGAATACTTTTGTGTCTCCTAGTTGGGAAGTGAAGTACATTACAGGCGGTGGTATGAGTTTAGCCTCAGGAAGACTAAATGGCTGTGTTATGTGTATGATGGTGGAAGGTGTGCTGAAATACTAAACTGAGGCGAAGCAGGTGGGTTATCTCCTGCGGAGTGTTCTCAAGTGGTATGATTTTTTTTAATGTATATTGTTAGAAGATCCCATGTGTAATTGAAAGGTACGTGTTGTAATTTAAAAAATTTGGGTCGCTTAAGAGAGTGGACTCAGCTGATGAGGGGATTAATGTGAGATTTGCAGAGGATTACAGTACTAGATGATCTGTATTTTCACAAACTTATAAATGATTTGAGTTTAATCTCACTATGGTATTGTGGCATCATTACAGTAAAGGTGTTATGAGTTGTTGAATGTGTCTTGATGTATGGCTTCGAGCCACGTTAGGGAGGTTGCTGTCGATTAGCTGATTGTACGGTTATGTGCGATGTTGGTCCCTTTGCGAGGTGTGCTGGCGGATCAGTCCTGGTTGTAGAAATTGAGCCGAGGATGGCACAAGTGAAGAATTTTTTTGACAAAGGTAATATGGTGCTTCGTAGATGTGTGGGAATAATAGGATGTCTTGAGTTGTTGATGATAAAGTATGCTTAGCGTATAGATAAGGAAAATGCTTGTTTGTATTGGAATGAGATCATAGTCTGCGGTGTCAGGGTGCTATCAAGGCACGAGTGGTTCTGTTCATTGAGTCAGGTAATTTGTAGATTGAATAAGAGTGAATGACTTTCGATAATGATTCTAATGTGTTCAAGATTTTGCATGTATCAATCAGGTGTCTCAAGGTTGTATATGTGGTCAGAGACTATGTATTCATCGGGGAATGTCGAGGCTTGTGGTATTTTTATGTTAATTATGGGATCCTATGTATCAACATTTGGAAAGTAATGGCAATGAATTCAGGTTCGCAGGAACTTCTTCAAAGTGAAGTGTTCTGGAAGGTGGTATTTCTGTGAACAACTGAGAGAGTATTCGGTGGCCTATAGGTCTTAGATAGTGTGGTCTTATATTTGAATCTCGTGTGGTAGGCCTGGTTCGGGACTATTCAAAGTATAGGTGTGAGGTTTTGATCGTATTGATGGTTTCAAAAGTGAAAAGGTAGTTCTATAATTTATGGGCTAGATTGGATTGGGTAATTTTATCTATGTTGTGTTGTCGGACCTATATGACATAGGGTGACATGGGATTACCTCGGGAATATGCTTGGTAAGGTTATTCAGCTATTGGTTGGCTTCTAGGACAACTCTGGGTACACTCGAGGATGAGCGTTTGTTTACGTTGGGGAGTATGTGACGACCCGGCCCGTCGTCTCATGTGTTACTGCTCCGTTTTCCCCATTTTATGCTTCTTCATGTTTCATTATCAGTATGTGGTGTGTTAGAGTTGATTTGGATTGATATTGGTAGAAAATGAGACACTTAGAAGGCTTAAGCTGGAAAAGTCAACCGGACGTTGACTTATGAGATATAGTGCTCGGATATGATTTTCGGTATTTCGGTTAGCTTCGGGGGATGATTTGTGACTTAGGAGCATGATCAAAATTTATTTTGGAGGTCCGGTGTAGAAGTAGGCCTGAATTGGCGAAGTTAGTATTTTGGCGAAATCCGGTTGATAGGTGAGATTTTGATTCGAGGGTCGGAATGGAATTCCGAGAGTTGCTGTAGCTTCGTTAGGTGATTATGGATATGTGTGCAAAATTTCAGGTCATTCGGACATCATTTGGTTGGGTTTTCGATCGAATGCGTGTTTTGGAAGTTTTGAAGAAACTTAGGCTTGAATCCGATGTGAATTGATGATTTTAGTGTTGTTTGATGTGTTTTAATGATTGGAACGAGTTCGTATGATGTTTTGGGTTATGTTGGTGCCTTTAGTTGAGGTCCTGGGGGCCTCGGGGTGATTTCGGATGGCTTAACGTAAGTTTTGAACTTGGAAGTTATTGCAGATTTTTGCCCAGCTATTGCAGACCTTCGCGTTCGCAACCTTAGGAACGTGTTCGCGATGAGGAGTTGTGCAGACCATCGCATTCACGAGGGCTGCTTCGCGTTCGTGTAGAAGGGGCCTGGGGCCCTGCCTGATTTGTTCATCGCGTTCGTGATTGGTTGAACGCGTTCGCGTAAGAGGATGAGCTGGAGCATCGCATTCGCGGACCTGGAATCGCGTTCGTATAGAAGAAATTTGTGGTCAACGGAATCTGTTTATCGCGAACGCGGAGGTGTTGACCGCGTTCGCGTAAGGTAAAATCTGGGCGTCCAGAGGGGTTTTTATAATACTTCATCCGCGAGCATATGTCATTTTTCCTCAATTGTTGAGCGATTTTGGAGTTTGGGAGAGTAAATTGAAGGCGGATTCAAGGAAGGTTGATTGAAGGTAAGATTTTTGAACTTAAAACACGATTATATTGTGAAATTGGTCTAGAAATTCATGGAAATTAAGCCTAAAATTGATGAACTAGGGCTTGAGTTTTTGATATTTCCAATTGGGATTTGATAGGTCATTTGAGCTCGGATTTGGGAGTTCTTGGTATGTATGGACTCGTGGCGAGACGAGGAATCCTGTAATATAAGTTTTGTAATTTTTCAAAAAGTGGGCCCGGGGCTCGGGTTTTGCTAGTTTCGAGATCTTTGCTATTTTTCGATTGTTTTCGATTGGGTATTGTTCCCTTAGCATATTGTGATGTATTCGCTCTGATTTTGGTTAGATTCGATGCGCGTGGAGGCCGATTAGAGGGAAAAGGCGTCGCGAGCTAGAGATTTCACCGGTTTGAGGTGAGTAATGATTGTAAATGATATCCTGAGGGTTTGAAACCCCGGATTTCACATCGTAGTAATATATTCAGGTGACTTGCATGCCGGATAGTGGGCGTGGGGTAGAGCACCGCTGGGGATTGTGACTTGGTCCGTCCCGATTGATTAATTTACCGTGTATTTGACTGGAATTTATTTGTTATCACTGTTGTTTGGACTGATTGTCGTATTTGGGCTTCGTGCCAACTATTTGAACCCTTTGGGGATTATTTTCACTGTCTTCCTCACTATTTTGACTTATTACTTGAACTCAGTCATACTATGTCTCCACTACTTTACAGCTCAGCCACTTTTACTCATATTGAGTCTTGAATGATAATTTAAATAATAATTCGGGCTGAGGACTATTGTTTTACTAGTGCCCGAGGGGCTTGTGATAATATTATGAATGAGTGCGGTCGAGGGTCGGATGTGAGGATACACGGAGGGATGTGAGTCCTAGGGCCTGGATGTGAGGATTACATATGGATCGGACTGCACGGCACAGTGATATATAGCGCTTGGGCTGTAGGAGCCCCTCCGGAGTCTGCACCCCCACAGTGAGCGCAGGTGCCCATATGGATCGGGTTGCACGCCGCAGCGAGCTATGGATCGGGATGCATGCCGCAGCGATATGTGGATCGGGTTGCACGCCGCAACGGTTATTATGTGATACTGCTTCTGAGAGTGATATGAGAGAGAGAGCCCGAGGGGCCGAGAGTGTTGTGGAGAGTGAGCCCGAGGGGCTGGTTCAGTTTGAGATATTGCCCGAGGGGTGAGCTTTTATGTGCTCATTTTACATACTTCTTGCCTTTTTACCTGTTGTACTGTGGTATTTGTGCCCGAGGGGCGGATTTTCTGTGCTAATCAGCATTAACTATTTTGAAACCGTTTTCGTAATTATTGAAAAGACCATTTTCGAAAGAGATTTGAGCTGAGCCGAAACATTTCTAAAGATCTCACTGATTTCACTATTTTCTCAGAAATCGTACCCGGCTTCTGCATAGTATGTTGGTTGATTTACGTGATTTCTGGCTGCTCAGTTATTATTTACTTTTATTACTCACCGAGTTGGAGTACTCACTTTACTCCTTACACCTCGCGTGCAGATGCAGGTATTGTCCACCCGGTAGCGGGTTTTGAGCTGGTTGAAGGTATTGCTATTGTAGCTGAGCAGAGTGATCGCCAGCGTTCGCGGCACCGGACTTCATCTTTTGAACTCCAGATTTGATTTTATATATATATATATATATTATTGGCCTTGTAGTGGTGTTCAGTCTTCTTTAGATGCTTGTGACTGGTGACACCCCGGTCGGGTTGTAAATACTGGTTATTATTGTCGTTAAGCTGTATTTATCTATTCATTATGTTTAACAATTGTTAAACAGACGATTTGGGTTAGTTGTATGGCCTTGTCTTCACGAGAGGCACCATCATGACAGAGTCAGCTGCTGTCATCTACCGCAGCTCCGCTCCAAATCTGCACGCAAGGTGCAGTAGTATTGTATGAGTACAACTAATCCCATGGACTCAATAAGTATCTTGACTATCCTCGATGAAGTAGTGAAGAGATTTTTTAGTTAAAAAATACTCAGCGATATACCCTGTGCAGTAGACTAGCAATAGATCAATACTACGACATAACAAAAAAAAGTACAAGAAACAAATGTCCGAAGAAGTAAATGATTACTAGAATAAATCACGATTTAATATTCCTCATTAGCACGACCAATCCTTTCCTTAGATAGATAACGAAGAAACCACAATAGTAAATCCATAACTTTCATAGTGTGAGAAATGTACTCTAGATTTCGAATTAAATGACTTGGCAACATCCTTCGTGCATTTATCTCTTCCTTACCAAATTTATGTATAACGGTACCAACCATGTGAAAGAAATGCCAATAACAGTAACGACAGCGTGGGAAATATACAAGTAGCAATAATGAACAAGGAAATACATGTGGACAATGGTAACAAACTAGGTAGAAGTCATATAAGTAATGAGAACAATTAGTAAAGAAGAACATATCACTAACTAGCATGGTAGAATGCCTAGATATAGATATAACAAACAAGGTGGAAAGCATGATCTTTATGATCTAACAAGTAGAAGGCATGAATAACTAACACGGTAGAAGGATTATACGAAAGTGAAACAAATAAGAAATGAAATGGGTGTATATATAGCAACAAGAAGGAAAGCATGATATTTTCAAGTTAAACGGATAGAAGACATGGACAACACAACAACAATTGAGATAGGGAACAAAGATAGAATGACAACGACAAACCACATAGAAAACATAGGGGCAACAGTAACAGCTCAAGGTAGAGGCATGGATGTATATACAAGGAAAAGATATCACAACATAATACATGTCCCTTATCCTCGCCTGCACAGGAACACCCTTTGTTCTATGAACACATGATAATATAAAAACATGATGATGTAAATGAAATAATACGACATTACCCTTCGTAGTTTTACTCTCATCCTCACATGATAATGTAAATGATAATATAAATAAAATGGCTCGACATCACCCTTCGTGTTTTTACTCTCATCCTCATATGATGATGTAAATGATAGCATGATAATATAAATGAAATGGCACGCCATCACCCTTCGTGCCTTTACTCTTATCCTCACATGATAATATAAATGAAATGACACGGCATCACCCTTCGTGCTTTACACTCTTCCTCACATGATAATGTATATGCAATGGCATAATATCATCCTACGTGCTTTACGCTCTTCCTCACCAAGAAAATGTACATCAATAAAAAGTAAGGTACGAAGCATGAATAACATCAAGGAGAGTGTTTAAGTGAATATTCCAAATTAACATCAATCACATCTTTCAAGCCAATAAAAATTCAATAAACTTCAAGAACCTTACGGTTCAAGTATTTCAACAAGTCTCAAAAATTATCTTCAAGTCAAGAATAGAATCCATTATCTCAAGAATAATGGTCATAGCTATGTATTAGTGATTAAGCATAGTGATGACGAAATTTAGCACATCAACAGTTTCACAAAAATCCGCCAAATTTTAATCAAGTTATAATACACTAAATCTTGATTTCTACTACTTAATTTCACATTCTTAGTATTCTAGAAGTCAAGTAAGACATGAAACAAGAAGGTCACGTAATTCCACAAGCCACAATTAATCATATAATTTACCCCGAGCCTGATTAAACCTTGCACATTCATATACGCTCGTCACCTCATATATGCATCACACCCCCATGTAGAAAACAATGGAAATTAGTAGAAAAATTCTCCCAACAAAGTTAGGCAAGACACTTACCACAAACAAGCCAAATCGATACACTATATGCGCCATCTCACTCAAATCATCCTCCGAACGGATCGAAACTAGCAAAAAACCATTCAAAATCATCCAATAATGCTATGGGAAGCAAACCCAATCGATAAAAATGGAATCTTTAATCAAAAGTCAAAAGTCAACCAAAAAGTCAAACTCAATGTCGCACCTCAAAATCTGACTAAACTTACAAAATTCGATAAACCATTAAATTACGTGTCCAACCATACTAGTTTCACTTAAATCCCACTCCGAATCGATGTTCAAAACTAATATATTCACTTTATAAACTTTTAGAGAAAAATTCCCAAATTTTACTTTGAAATTATTAATCAAATAACAAAAACAAAGATGTATTCATGAAATATAACCAAAACTGAATACTATAGAACACTTACCCCAATCCATGTGATAAAGATAGCCCCCAAAATCGCTCAAATCCGAGCTCCCTAACTCAAAATATAAATATGATGACCCGGCTAGTCGTCTCATGAATTACTGCTCCATTTCCCCCTATTTCTGCTTTTTTATGTTTTGTTATCCGTGTTTTGAGGTATCGGGTTGGTCGGATTGAATCCGGATTGGTTTTGGTGAAGTTTGAGACACTTAGTCTCTTTTAAGAAGGCTCAAGTTGGAAAAGTCAACCGAAGGTCGACTTGTGTGTCAAAGGGCTCGGATGTGAGTTCTGACGGTTCGGTTAGTTTCGGGAGGTGATTTATGACTTAGGAGTGTGCTCGGAATGAGTTTTGGAGGTTTGGAGTAGTTTTAGGCTTGAATTGGCGAAGTTGATATTTTGGCAATTTCCGGTTGATAGGCGAGATTTTGATCTAGGGGTCAGAATGGAATTCCGAGAGCTGCAATAGCTTCATTATGTCATTTGGGATGTGTGTGCAAAATTTTAGGTCATTTGAACGTGGTTTGGTTGGGTTGGGTTTTTTTTATCAAAAGTGTATTTCGGAAAATTTTTAGAAACTTAGGATTGAATCCGGTGTGTTTTGGGTGATTTGATGTTGTTTGAGGTGTTTTGATGATTGAAACAAGTTTGAATAAGGTTTTAGGAAGTGTTAGTGCCTTTGGTTGAGGTCCCTGTGGCCTCTGGTGATTTTCGGGTGGTCAATCGGATCATTTTTTGGAGTTTATAACTTGCAGAAAAATCTGTTCGGCAGTTGCAGGCATTTTGGTCTTCGCATTCGCGAAGGGCCAAGAAGGGAGGCGTCTGGTTTGGCCTTCATATTCGCGAAGGGACAGAATTTGTAAGCTTCACGTTCGCGATAGGCTAGGCCGCATTCGGGAAGGTTTGTGAAGGGATGCATCCATTCGCGAGAAGGACTTCGCGATCGCGTAGAGGAATTGGGTCAGCTGTGGTTCGAGGTCAAGTGTTCATCGCGGAAGGGTGAGCGTGTTCGTGGAGGCTAATTTCGAGGAAGCACCACGTTCGCGATTGTCATATCGTGTTCGCGTAGAGCAGAAGTTGATCAAAGTAAGTTTGTGCTTCGCGAACACGAGGGTTTGACCGCGTTCGCGAAGAAGGAAAGTCAGGCCTGGGCATAATGTTTTTAACTCGTTGTATCCGTAATTTTTGGGGCTTATTTCCTCCATAGTTGGTCGTTTTTTAGAGATTTTTGAAAGAGATTGAAGAGGGTTTCAAGGGGAAATGTTTGAAGGTAAAATTTTGGACTTAAGACCCGATTCTATTGTGAAATCTACCTAGAAAATCATGAAATCTAAGCTTAAAATTTAAAGAACTAGGGCTTGAGAAATTGGACTTTTGATTTGGGATTTGAAGGATCATTTGGGGTCGGATTTGAGAACTTTTGATATATATGAACTCGTGGGGAGATAAGGAATCTATTGATGTGAAAATTTCTAAATTTCAAGACGTGGGCCCGGAGGTTGGGTTTTGGTAATCCCTTTATTGATTGTTTTCGCTTGGGCTTTGTTCCCTTAGCTTTGGTAATCCCTTCTATTGATTGATTTTGGATAGATTCGACGCGTGTAGAGGCCGATTCGAGGGGCAAAGGCATCGCGAGCTAGAGATTTAGCTGGTTCGAGGTGAGTAATGATTGTAAATGATGTTTTGAGCGTTTGAAACCCTAGACTGCACATCGTAGTGCCATATTGAGGTGAGACACGTGCTTGATGATGAGCGTGTGGTCGTGTACTTTTGGGGATTGTGACTTGGTCCGTCCCGGTTGATGATTTTACCGCGTGTTTGACTTAAACTTACTTATTATCACCACTATTTGGGCTTAATGCCATATTTGGGCTTTGTGCCAACTATTTTAAACCTTCGGGGATTTTTATTACTATTTTCTCACTGTTTTGATTTATTACTTAAGCTCAGTCATGTTATTTTCCATCGTTTTACTACTCAACCATTGTTGATATCCATTTTTCCCTGAGTATTTTTATACTCAAAATACTTCCAAAATAGCATATATGTGCATATATAAGCACATCCAAGAGTTTGGTACTTTTCCAAATTTTAAATAATTTGTAAACCAATTTATTGCCTATTTTAATACAACAAAATCCAGTAATTATTTCCAAAATTATCATTTTTTGTGAAACACTTATTTTATTCTCATATTTAAACCAAAATATAATTAAGGTAATTTTTGCATATTTTTATGAATTTATTTGGTATTTTTAAAGCTAAACTGCATAAATTTGCAATCATAGCCTATTTTACGATTAATAGTATTTTATAATTACAAAATTAGTTCCAGTATTTTTTAATTAATATTTATGAATTATTAAGGGGTTCATTGCTTTTTATTTCTCCCAAAATCATTTTCACTATTTTTATAAAATTAAACAAAGGAAAATTGGCTATTTAAATACTAACCCCATCTATTTCAATTTTAGCCTTAAAATTGGGTTGAATCTCAGCCCAAATTCCCAAACCAATTCCGTTTAAACCTAACCCACGACCCAATTCCAAATAACCCGACCAGAACTCCTTTTTATCCTAGCCGTTGATCTTAGAGATCAACGACCCCTATTCGCCCATTCCTTTTTTAACCCATACAACTACCCTACTCCTCTCATTTCTCCTAATTCGCCACCCTCGAATCCCCTCTTTCCTCTGATTCTATCTAAGACCTAAACCTAACCCTAGCTGCCTCCCTCTGGTTACCACCCAAAACCACCTGAATCCATGGCTTCCAAAGCCATTGAAGCCCTGTACTTGCCTCCAACGACTCCTGCATGCCTGTTGTTTGAAGAATCTAGGCCAGACCTCGAAGGTCTTCTCTTAGACCCTCACTTATTCAAAGATCTCGGCCATCTCCGGCCTTGTTACGGTGGCTCTTCGCATTTTGAGCCCGTTTGTGACATTCGCTAGTTTAGATCGTGACTTTTCAAGGCTTTCTCGCTTCTAGGGTTCTTCTAAAACCCTAGCCTTTCGAGGTTCTACTGATTTCCCTAGATCTGTTCTAGATCTATGTTTATTTTAAGGTTTTCAAATGATTTTTCAAAGTTTCTTTCAAAAGTTTGCTTTCAAACCTTTCATCTTCTACGACTTAGGGTTTCTCTGATTTTATATACTCTACTGTGATTCTTGTGTGTTTCCTTCTATTGTGTTTTCTTTTACTTTGATTTGCACGATTTTTCTTTTATTATGTTTTAATGAAGTTTCTGGGAAATACATGATTAAGGTCTCAGTCCCTTTGAGTTTTCTGAACTTATTTCGTTAGTATTTTTTGCCTGACTTGCTTGTTTTCGTCTCTAGACTCGATTAATGGTAAAAACCCTAGAATTTGTGGGTTCCATTCGAGTTTGGAGGCCACTTGTTACGTGCTTTGTGTGTTTCTCATCTCTAAACTTGCTTGGTTTTAAAACCCCTAATCTCTGAGTTCGTGAAGTTGTTTCATCTTTGTTTCAACTTTGTTTCTCCATATGATTCTGACTTTTTACTAAAAGCTATAAGACCTTGTTTACTTGACCTCCTTGGCATGTTTCTGATACCCCCTTCCCCTGTTACTAGATTAGCCTATATGACTATCATGTTTCTCTAGCATTACTGTTTCTCTTTGCCATGATTTAACCTAACACACACAATGTTGTGCATTCTTTATATACACTGGTTTGTCCCTCTAGAATTTTGGGACTGATTTCAGACTTCCTTGTGTAAGCATGATTGATTCTTTCCTTGTTTTATTTGAAAACTCTCTTTAACCTTTCGATTCCCCTATTTCTGACTTGGTTCATTGATGATTTTGAATCCCCGATTCCCTGATTTACTATATACTAATTGATTTACTTTGTTCTTGCCTTATTTACTTAACTGAGTATTTCAAATTTTCTTTCCTTAGTTAAAATCCCTATGTATTTATCCATTATATGTATGTTATGCACAATATGTTTACTTGATCTCCTTCCTTAAATAACTTTTGCTCTTTACCGTTCAAATTTGAATTCCTCAATTAAAAGGATTTTCTGCTACTGATTGATTCTAATTGATACATGATTATTTTCTTACCTTGTTCCCTGCTTGATTTCAAACTATAAAGACCTACTCCTTTCTTAGCACACACACGACCAATACTCGAGTCTTTTTTCTGAAATCACACTCACAAGCATAAGTATACTCTTGCTATTTGTACTGTGGCTTGCTACAAGATTTCTGCTCTCTTTGCTTTCTAAAACTGGTATGTCCGAATTTTAATTCTAGCCTCAACTCCATTGTGTTTACTTAGCAGTTCTTATGTCCATGTTTACTTTAATGTCTGTAGTATTTAATCTTTGTGCAATGTGGTCACTTCTTGTAATTAATCCCATTCCTATATCCCTTTATGTGTTTTGAGATATGGTTCAAAACATGGCAATATATTTGAAGTTATTGTCCATGGATATGAACTGGACCCTTTGGGGCCCAAGATCTTTCAATTTCCCATCCCCATTCCCTTACTATATGTGCTGAGTTAATGCTTTGGCCAGACAGTATTCTAATTACTTCCTAGTCCATGACTTGACCTTCAATAGGTCCTTACTCTCCAATATTTGGCCAACAGGTTTGGTCAGGGCTGTGTCAGCCTACCTCATGGTTAGGTATGACCACCAGCCTGCCTTGGCACTCCCTACCCCTCTCTATTGCACTTGCAATCATTCTTAGAACTTAATTTCTGCCCCTCTCTTGTGAGCCTTGCTTTGGGACCCCTGAGCTCCCTCTGAACTTGGACACCTGAGGGCTGGCCCTTCAACACTGCACCATAACTCATTTTGATTAGCATCTTGGGTGTAAGCACTGCCTGGGGTTCCTGAAACCCCTTGGATCTCTGAAACACCCTAGATAAGAGAAGGCCTTGGAAATCTGGATCTCGGAAATGGCTCAATCTCATATTATTAGACATTAAGTCTGAATTAGGCTGCTTGGATGTAGATGATAATTCCTAATGTATTTTTTTTATTTCAATTGTATTCTTCTGGTCTGTAATAATTTGAATAAACTCAGGGGGTTTTAGTAAAAAGGGATGGGGTTTACTTTTATGCACTAAGGGTAGAAAATATGCCTATAGGAATTTATTTCTGATTTGTGCAACTTCACACGTAGAAAACATGTCTATAAGATTTAACATTTGATTTCTGCAATTAAGCATATAGATACTATGCCTATAGGGATTTGCATTTCTGCATATAATAATGCCATTAGGCAAATAATTAGGCTTGACAACTTGCATATAGATACCACGCCTATAGGGATTTGCATTTTTGCATATAATAACGTCATTAGGCAAACAATTAGGCTTAACAACAAAATTGCATATAGATACCATGTCTACAGCACTCCTGTTTAAAAGGTCCAAATCAGTTAACGCATAGAGAGCATGCCTATAGGTGCTTTGAATCTAAGTCGTTTCATTCATTCAAATTAGCATTCACCCTTTTAAAAAAATAGTATTTACTGAAGCTCGTAAAGTAACAGACCTTTCCAAACGAATCTGCATTTTTCTGAAACTCATGAAACTCTTTTCCAATTAGTCTACATGTCCTCTGAAGTTCGTTTCTTTTCTGTTAAACATTTTTTTTCAAAAAATAAAATAGTACATGCTTTTCTAAAACTCTTTTTACTCTATAACTTTGCTTTATAATCCGTTTGTGTTTTAAAAATCAGTAACTCTATCCAAAACTTAGACAAAAGGATTAATTAATCAATCAGATCAGTTTTAGACAAATGCATTCGAGCGAGCCTAATGTAGACTTCCCGTCTAAAAATATGTGTTGAACCAGTCTGCTCGTTGCTTTATTTAATTTAAGACCAAACAAGTACGTGTAACACATGCTAAACTCTATGGCGTTATCTGATTTAAGGAGGCTTATTTGAGCCCTATTTGCTTATTTGCTTCCCCCATTACTTGCATTATGTGTTTTGATTGACGCCTTAGTATTTTATCCTTTGAAAACTCCCAAAAGACCCTAAACCCCTCTCCTTTTAGGACTAGTAGTCTAATTGCCTTCGGGACTGATAGGATTGGGACGGGTACTAGCATGCAATAAGTAACGAGACATTCCGCGCTTTAATGCTTTAACGGGGTGGGAAGGGTATAATATGAATATGAAGACCACACAATAACACTATGTATATAAACGGTTACTGGGTGTTGTGTGGGGTGATCCATATTATTTATAAACGTAGGGCCCCCCTCCCTTTACTTGTTTATTTTATTTCGAAAACCTACTTCTTTTTAAATTCCAGCTTCTTTAACTGTTACTTCCAGCAATTATGTAAAATTTCCCCCCTCTTCACTCGTTTATCCTGAATTTTAAAACTACTTTCTATGCAAAAATTTTGCTTCTTTAACTCCATTTTAGTTTCCAATCATTTGCAACTATTATTTATAATTCTTGCTCGACTACTTGTGTTTGCTTGCTTAAAAGTCACAATTGTAACATGGCCGGGAACCACACTAGTGGATCTTGAGGGGTACCTAACACTTTCCCCTCGAGATAATTTGTAGCCCTTACCCAAACTCTGGTTCTTCATCTCAAATTCTTCCTTAAAGTGTCCTAATGCACTATAATCATTAGGTGACGACTCTTCAAATCCAAATACCCAATTCCCAAACGGGAATAGAGTTGTATTTCCCAAATGTCGTAAACCCGATTTTCGCTTTAGAAAAAAAAAGGGCCATCGACAGCATGGCAACTCTACTGGGGATTCCTTAGGCTTTTACCATTTCATGTTATATGTGACTTTATTTCTTTCTTTTATTGCTTTTGTTTAATACCTTTATTCAAAACTGACTTGTTTCTTTTTCTTTAATTACTTTCATTTACCGCTTTCCATCAATACCGTTGTAATTTTGAGCAATTATTGTAAACATTTATTGTATGAACATGAAAATACATGTCAATTTGTTTTATTCTTGTAAACTGCTTCTTCAACATCATATTCCACTCGTGCCAAACAAATACTATAGCAACGCTTATAATGAGTGGTTGCGCTCTTCCAATATTATCACCCCTTAAATTTGGCAAAGGCATATTTGCGATAAAACCAGTCGATCAGCGGTGCAGTCGACAGTTCCGTACTTTTCCCTCTTGAGTTTTTCGCTCAAGGGTACTTGTCTAATACCCCAATAGAAACCTTACTCCGTTAAACAGTACATGCATCATGGTCAAACCTAGCCGAGTCAGTTATGTTGTCCACATAATGACTCATTAGGATAGCCTTGTCCAAAGTCCACCGGGTTTCCTTGAAACTCAAACGGACACCTCCATGTTTTGTGCATTTATTTGGAGAACTAAATACTTGCTATGCTAATTATTAGTTTAAATAATCGAGTCCGGTGGGGTAGGGGCCTAATGCTTTGTTTTGCAGAAAATGAGGCACGAAATCCCCAGATTTGGCATGGTAACCAACATTCATCCAAGGATGCTGAATTGGTGGAAAGACCTCCACTCTAGTGATCAGATGCTCGTCCGCAAATACTTAGGGAATTTGCCATCTCTTCTAGAAATTCAGCCTGACAACAGAATCATAGAGGCTGCGACATTGTTTTGGGATAGTGACAAGTCCGTGTTCCGCTTCGGGGACCTTGAAATGACTCCTTTGCTCGAAGAAATAGGAGGTTTAGCTGGCATTCCTTGGGAGACTCCGGGTTTGCTTATGCCAGAGAATCGCAAGGGTAGGGGTTTCCTTAAGATGATGGGCCTAAAGAAGAACCCAGATTTAACTTGCCTGAAAGACTCTTACATCCCATTCGACTATCTGTACTAGAGGTATGACCATAGCAAGTCATACCGCACCTATTCAGATGAGTTCGCCCTCACCTCGTTGGGACATATCCACCGAAGGGTCTTCATTTTTATGTTTTGCTTTTTGAGAATGATGGTATCCCTATGAAGAAAGCTAAGATCCACACTAGACTGGCCATGGTAACCAAGACTTTGATGGAAGGAATTGGCGGGCAGACTTTCAGTATAGTGCCATGATCGTTGCTGAGATATACCGCACCCTGGATAACTGTCAACAAAAGGGCAATTATTTTGAGGGTTGCAACTTATTACTTCAGCTCTGGCTCATGGAACACCTCCAGAAAGAGGAATACCAGCAAGAGATCCTATGCAGAAACTGGGATGATCACATCCCTTCCACCAGCCAAGGCGTATGAATTATATGTCTAAAATCTTCGCTCAGCCAGAGGACGCCAGAGGACGCCAGAGGATGGGTAGAATTATTTGAAAATCTAAAAGAGGACCAGGTACAATGGATGGTTGAATGGTTCCCCACGGATGAATTCATTGTTCGATCCCGAGATGCACCATTTCTCATACTAATTGGTTTGAGAGGAAATTCTCCTTACGTACCTCTCCAAGCCATGAAGCAGGCCGGAAGAAAGCAAATCATACCAAGGGTCGACAAAATGAGTCACTTCAGGGCTGATTTCCAGGACGATGATAACCCTCACATGTGCCAAGCTCAGCACTTGTGACACTGCAAACTCATTTTGGGGAGAGAATCTATTGAGCCAGACATGTATCATACCGGTTGTGTGCCGCACTATTCGGGTTGGTTGGAAGACAATGGCATGGGTCAGCCTGGGTTCATCCGACAGAATTATCGACGATCACGCTGAAGAACGAGTTAAGTATAATCAACTGTGCAGAGAATTTGAGAGTGTGAAAGTGAGCACCGGGAAATACAAGAAGCCCATAAGAAGTTGATCGAGGAATGGAAAGATATGGTTGTCAGCGCCAACAAATGACTAGGGTACTTGGAGCGGGGTCTAGTGGATCTGGAAGGAAAGTTCATCAAGAGGATTGAAGATTGTCAAAATGCTGAAGGAAATATAGGCGGACATTTGGCCCGAGCCTATTTGCTGCTAGGACTACACGAGTTGGTGAAGCTGTTCGAGGGGACAAAGATTCCAAATCTGGGGAAGGTCCTTCTGGGACCAAGTAGTTAGGAGTCTTTTTATTCTTTATTTTAATGTAATGAGGCTAATGGCCACTAGTGATATTTTAACTTCTGTTATTTATCCTCGTTTTGGATTCGTCTTATTTTTATCAATAAAATGAGGCATTTAGCATTATAAGTTCTCCAAAACTATTTTTCGCTAGGTCTACCTTGGGCACAACGAGGCACCCAATTTAGGACACAATTTATATTCTTGCACTATGTGTTTAAATATCGCAACGTTTTCTCCTCATAATCTTTACTAATTTTTTACCTTTTATTTTTACTTTTTGTTTTATTTCCCCTCCCCAAAGGTTAGTTCGTGCATTCTGGAATCATCATCATACTCCACAAGATCCAAGGGCCCTCCACATCCTCCTCCTCCAAGTCCTATCCGGAACAAGAACAAAAGTAGAATGGGAGATCCAAGCACCTGAAAGGAAATTGAAAGAATTGAGATTCCTCAGGGTACCCTGGTTGCTAAGGAAACTGCTGCCCAACTTGAGCAGAAGCTAATGAAGTTCTGAGAAGAACTAGATCAAGTTCGGAACCTGGCAAACCTGTTATTTTCTCTCACGCTCCTGATGTCAACACCCAGAATCCCACACCTCCACAAAACACCCCACAACAACCCACTCATACCCAACACTGCAACGCATGCCACACTCCAAACAACACTCCACTGAACACCACAGATGACCATCTCCACAACACTCCTATCTACATGGATATTGTACCTTACTACACTCAACCAATCTCAAATGCACCTGAGTCTGATGATAAAGACTCCCTTATCAGGAACTTAGAAGCAGAAGTCAAGAAGTTGACCAATCGGGTTCAGGGCGTGGAAGGTAACAAAGGTATCGAGGGGTTGAATTATGAAGACCTATGCATTCGGCCAGAAGTTGAACTTCCGGAGGGGTAAAAACTTCCCATGTTCGAAATGTTTGATAGAATAGAAGATCCCAGAGTCCACCTGAGGACATATTGCGATAAGCTGGTTGGAGTCGGAAAGGATGAGAAGATCCGTATGAAGCTCTTCATGAGGAGTCTGAAGGGGGATGCTTTATCCTGGTACATCAGCCAGGACCCCAAAAAATGGACAAGCTAGGTAGGCATGGCATCATATTTCATGGATAGATTCCGATTCAATACAGAAAATGCACCGGATGTATTCTACATCCATAATTTGAAGAAGAAACCTACCGAAACATTCTGCGAGTATGTTACTCGTTGGAGGTCAGAAGTTGCAAAGGTCAGGCTGGCCCTAGAAGAAGAAAAAATGAATAGATTCTTCGTCCAGGCTCAGGATCCCCAATATTATGAGAGGTTGATGCTGATCGAGGGTCAAAAGTTCTCCGATACCATCAAGCTGGGAGAAAGAATCGAAGAAGGCATTAAGAATGGTATGGTTACTAATCTTGAAGCATTACAAGCCATAAAATAAGGCTTTACAGTCTGGTGGCACGTCCAAGAAGAAGGATGTGAGTGTTTTAATGGTCGTACAGGTAGTGAAATCGCCATTAAAATACCACACTTACCCATCACCTCCACTTACATATCAGCCTATCCCGAATTACCAAGCACCCGCACCCTCCTATCAAAGTTCTCCACCTCTCACATATCAACCCACCTCACCCAGATACTCTCAACCAACACCTGTCTACCAAGCTTATAATGCTCAACCCCCTCACTACCAATCACCTCCCACCCGCCAAAATTTCCCTCGACCTAGGCCAAATTTTGACCGCAGACCTCCTAGACAATACACAACCATCGTTGAACCAATTGATCAGCTGTATAAGAGACTTAAAGTTGCTGGTTACGTCACTCCTATCTTAGCCATAACTCCAGAGAATCCTTCCCAGTGGGTCAACCCTAATAAGACTTGTGCATACCATTCCGGCATGAAGGGACACATCCTTGATGAGTGCCGCTCATTGAAGGACAAGATTAAAACTCTGATCAACAATAAGGTTATCATAGCAAAAGAGCCTACTCCTAATGTTCGCAAAAATCCTTTGCCTGATCACAAAGGTGGAGACATTTACATGATCGAGATCGAGGATGATTGGGACCCCAAGGGTCGATAGGTTTGATTGCTGAGGGGGATGAACCAAAGAAACCAGCAGTTACACTTAACCCAATTGTTGTGTAGAATCAGCCCTCCAGGGACGATGAAGTAAACATTTCTATATCTCTCGAATTTGAAACGCCTTCTTCTGCAAAGGTGCCCGGGCCAATTGAGGTTGAATTTGGAGTTCCAAAAGCATCCACACTCTTTGAAGTTGTTGTGCTACTACTAAGGATACCTATTCCTGTGGCAATGTCAGACATAACACCGTTCCACTCAAATGCCATACCATGGGATTACACGGCTGAAGCTAGGAGGAAAGGGAAGACTAAGACGGGAAAAACAATTGCTACATAGGGCATGACCAGAATAGGGAGGGTTTACACCCCAGAACACTTAGCTGAGTCCAGTAAGCAAGCCTCTGGATGGCCTATTGAAACTAGGCCTGATGATCTGTGGAGGAAAATAGAAGCTAAGGAATACTCGGTCGTTGAGCAATTGAACAAAACACCAGCACAGATATCTATCCTAGCTCTTCTACAGAGCTCTGACACACACAAGAATGCCTTGATGAAGATACTGAGAGAAGCTTATGTGCCCAGCAACATAACTGGAGGCGAAATGGCAAATATGGTAGGGAAAGTGCTGGAGAGCCATAAAATTACCTTCCACGAAGATGAGCTACCACCGGAAGGACTAAGCCACAACAAGGCACTGCACATCACCGTGCAATGCGAGGATTATTTCATCACTAGAGTCCTGATCGATGGAGGATCCAGCCTCAATATCTGTCCGTTGATAACTCTCAGAACCTTAGGAAAGAGCATGTACGAGATCAAAGATGAGGCTATCAATGTCAAGGCCTTCGATGGGTCCCAAAGGTCTACTATTGGAGAAATCAGCCTATGCTTGCAAATGGGGCCAACATGGTTCGACATCGACTTTCAAGTGATAGATGTCTCGACATCCTACAACTTGCGGTTAGGACGCCCCTGGATCCACGCCGCTGGAGCTGTAGCATCGACCATGCATCAGGCAGTGAAGTTCGAATGGAATAACCAGGAGGTGATTATTTATGGCGATGGTAGCAACCCCATATATAGTCCCCCGACCATCCCAATGATCGGAGGCAGAAAGAGAATAGGCGGAGAAAAGTACCACCACATTGAAAGGGTCAACGCTGTAGAAAAGGATAAATGGTGGGATAACAAGATTGAAAGTGTCCTGAATTGGTGTGGATATGAGCCTGGAAAGGGACTCGGCCAAAACCTCCAGGGGATCACTAAGCCCTTCAAACTAAAGAAGCATGGTACTACATTCGGCTTAGTGTACGGTTATACTTGGGAGGAATTCTAGAACTGGTTGCCATTGTGGCGCGGCCCCTACTATACACTGGAGCTTCCGATACCTAGCCTGGAGCAGACCTTCCAACTGACAGATACTATATATGGTTAAGAGGAAGATGAAGCATTGGCAGCTATGAAGAATCTTTTTCTGGAGGATGATGACATGGACTGTTGTGTTCTTTCCGAGGAGGAAGGGGAGGAAGGCCCTTCCATACAAGCTGTGAACCGAGGAAACCGCCTCAGCAATTGGTCAATTAGAACTGTCAGGGCCCGGAAGGCTTCGAGGTAGCAACACTAAACAAAAGCAGCATGCATCTCATTTTATTTTTTTACTAGCTGATTTTCTTTCCGCATTTTCTTTAATTTTGAAAATAACTCCGATGTTCCAAACAATTATGAATTTAATCAAAGCCTTTCAGTTTTATCATATATCTTGCTCTTATTATTTTCTCTATCAACTACTATATTTTTACACAGCATTACTATTACTTACTTTGATGATGAACCAACGATTGTGACTTGCAATGAAACAACGCAACAAACGGATATAGACTCAGAAAAGGATGATATACCAGAAGAGGTCATCAGAGAGGTTGAGAATTTTGAGAATAGACCTAAATCTAACTTGGATGAAACTGAGGTCATAAATTTGGGAGATACAGAAAATATCAAAGAAACTCGCATCAGTGTTTACCTTCACCATCAGAAAAGGAAGGATATACGGAGTTTTTAAGGTAATATGAGGACATATTTTCCTGGTCGTATGATGACATGACTGGTCTCAACACGTCCATTGTAGCTCACAAACTGCCAACAGATCCAGCCTGTTTGCCAGAAAGCAGAAGCTTAGGAAATTCAAGCCCGACATGAGTTTGAAAATCAAAGAAAAAATTACCAAGCAAGTCAAAGCCAAGGTTCTCAGGGTGGTAGAGTATCCGACATGTTTAGCCAATATCGTGCCAGTACCAAAGAAGGATGGGAAACTTAGAGTTTGTGTCGACTACCGGGATCTTAACCTGGCCAGACCCAAAGACGACTTCCCCTTGCCAAACATACAAATTCTCATCGACAACTACGCCACGCATGAGTTGCAGTCTTTTGTTGATTGTTTCGCCGGATATCATCAGATATGGATGTATGAGGAAGATGCAGAGAAAACAGCTTTCACCACACCGTGGGGAATGTATTGTTACAAAATGATGCCATTTGGATTGAAGAATGTTGTCACCACCTATATGAGAGACATGAGTACTATCTTTCACAACATGATACACAAGGAAGATGGTCGAAAGTCACAAACAATGGCATGAGAAGTTATCATTCGCCTTACTGGGATACCGCACCACAGTCTGCACATCGACCGGAGCAACTCCTTACATGTTGGTTTATGGTACAGAGGCGGCGATCCCCGCCGAGGTAGAGATTCCCTCCTTGAGGATCATACGAGAAGTAGAGTTGAATGACAGAGAATGGGTAAAAGGTCGCTACGAGCAGTTAGCCCTTATATATGGGAAAAGGATGAATGCAGTTGGCCACGGTCAGTTGTATCAGAACAGAATGTCCAGAGCCTTCAACAAAAGATTTAAGCCAAGGAAGTTTACATTGGGGCAGTTGGTGTTGAAGAAAATATTCCCATATCAAGATGAAGCCAAGGGGAAATTCTCTCCCAACTGGCAAGGTCCGCACATGGTTCACCGGGTTCTAACCAGAGGATCCCTCATTCTTGCAGAGATGGACGAAGAAGTCTGGTCGAAGCCAATCAATTCAGATGCAGTGAAACGATACTATGTGTAACCACCTACGATTTTTTATGATGTAATTTGAACTATGCCTGACCTGATTCCCATTTAAGAGGGGATACGTAGGCAGTCCTATGGGTTCGGTCACAATTTAATAAAATTTTTATTTCTCCCTGCTATTGAAACTAGGGCAGAATTTTGATGAGGACCCTCAAAATTCTGAAGTTAGTTCTCAGCCACTCATCGTCAGGAATGCCACCTCAGTAAACTGGGGCAGGATTTTAAGGAGGACCCTCAAAATTCCGAAGTTGATTTTTCAGCCATTCAGCGCAGCCGTCAAAAGTGCCAGCCCAGTAAACTGGGGCAGAATTTTGAGGAGGACCCTCAAAATTCCGAAGCGAGAAAGGTTGCAATGTCTTGAACCACGTCGCAGTCGTTGGTTTATCTAAAAGAAATTATTTTCTACTTACGTTATATTTACTAAATCTTTCATAACTATTGTTCGAATTGCTGCTGTTTAGTGACGCTACCCTAATGATACACAATGCCAGAAGCCAGGGGAAGACGAACTAACCTCTCCCCCTTACAAAACTCACGATTTTACTTTGGATGCAGGCACTCGACTTGCAATATCGCTAAGTATATTTATGCACGTATACTTTCCCAAGAATGCAACTTCTCAGAATCATCACTTATTCATAATCACTATCCATACACAACATCCACAGCAGTCACGATATCGTAATCAGCTACCAGCTAAGAAATCTTACTACTATTCGTCCTTTTACATTCTTGCATTCCATAAGGCTACCTTTCTGCCTTTCGAGACTAAGAACTGTCTCTATCTGCATTATCTTCATTGCATAAGGCTACCTTTCTGCCTTTCGAGACTAAGCACTATCTCCATATGCATTATCTGTATAAGGCTACCTTTCTGCCTTTCGAGACTAAACACTGCCTCCATCCTACATTTTCTTGCATTGCATAAGGTTGCCTTTCGAGACTAAACACTGTCTCCATCCTGCATTTTCTTGTATTGCATAAGTCTACCTTTCTGCCTTTCGAGACTAAGCACTGTCTCCATCCTGCATTTTCTTAAGGCTACCTTTATGCCTTTCGAGACTAAGCACCGTCTCCATCCTGCATTTTCTTGCATTGCATAAGGCTACCTTTCTGCCTTTCGAGACTAAGCAATGTCTCCATCCTGCATTTTCTTGCATTGCATAAGGAAACCTTTCTGCTTTCCAAGGTTAAGCTCTACCTCCATCTGCATGGCTGAAAAATCGCCACCTCTATTTGCATCGGCTGAAATACCGCCAGCTTCATCTAAATATTGCATGGCTGAAACATCGCCAATTTTTGTTTAAATCCTTATCAGCTGAAATATCGCCATTTATATTTATCCTTCTTTATTTGCTGAAATATCGCCAACTTTATTTAATTCTCGGTATCGGCTAAAAGATTGCCTGTTCATATTTAAATCTCCATCATCATCTATGCTTATGCTTCTGTCGGCTGAAACATCGCCATTTATATATTTTTTACATCAGCTGAAACATTGCTGCTTTATTTAAATTTCTGTCAGCTGAAATATTTCCATTTACATATTTTTTACATCAGCTGAAACATCGCTGCTTTATTTAAATTTTTGTTGGCTGAAATATCGCCATTTACACATTTTTTACATCAGCTAAAACATCGTTGCTTTATTTAAATTTCTATCGGCTGAAATATCGCCATTTAATTTTTCTACATCGGATGAAATACCGCCAAATCTTGCATTTCATTGGCTGAAATACTGCCAAACTGTCCGAGGGCGTCATTGTTCGGAGGCATCATCTTCATAGCCCGAGAACACCATGTCATAGCCCGAGGACCCTACTTTATATCCTGCACATCATTATTCAAAGGCATCATGGTTCGGAGGCACCATTATCATAGCCCGAGAACATCATTTCATAGCCTGCGAATCCTTGTTTTGCGCTTCATGGCCCAGGACATCATGGTCAGAGGACCTCATCCTAACCGTCTGAAGACAACATTCATGGTCCAATGGGAACTTGCATCACGTTTAAGTTTATGCACAATATACGCCCGTATTGCTCACTTGCAGGTACACCGGCTAGCAACAGGCAGTCTCAGCAGGAGCTATCCCGCTCCGGTTCCCGCAGCCGATCAGACTTCAAATACTTCTTGCCACCTAAACATCATGTTCGTTTTTTTTCGAATCTCCATCGGCATGTTCCGTCAATGGTTCCTGAACTACATATAGCCTGATTCCTGTAAAACCAGGGATATTTAGGCAACTCAGAAACCAGATCTCGGTCAAAAAAATCTTTTCAAATCGTCACTTCCGGTCAAAATTGGACATCATATCTTTACCCAACAACTCTTTCATCCTTCCTGAGTAAAGAGGGGCAGCTATTGATAACCAATTTTTCTCTAAGTATTTTTATACCCAAAATACTTCCAAAATAGCATATATGTGTATATATCAGCACGCCCAAGAGTTTGGTACTTTTCCAATTTTTAAACCAATATATTACCTATTTTAATACAACAAAATCCAGTAATTATTTTGCAAAATTATTATTTTTTGTGAATAACTTATTTTATTCTCATATTTACACCAAAATATAATTAAGGTGATTTTTGCATATTTTTACGAATTTATTTGGTATTTTTAAAGCTAAATTGCATATATTTGCAATCATAGCCTATTTTACGATTAATAGTATTTTATAATTACAAAATTAGTTTCAGTATTTTTTAATTAATATTTATGAATTATTAAGGGGTTCATTGCTTTTGATTTCTCCCAAAGTCATTTTCACTATTTTTATAAAATTAAACAAAGGGAAATTGGCTATTTAAATACTAACCCCATCTATTTCAATTTTAGCCTTAAAATTGGGTCCAATCTCAGCCCAAATTCCCAACCCAATTCCGTTTAAACCTAACCTACGACCCAATTCCAAATAACCCCACCCAGACTCCTTTTTATCCTAGTCGTTGATCTCAGATATCAACGACCCCTATTCGCCCCTTCCTTTTTTAACTCGTACGACTACCCTACTCCTCTCATTCCTCCTAATCTGCCACCCTAGAATCCCCTCTCCTCTCTGATTCTCTCTAATACCTAAACCTAACCCTAGCCGCCTTCCTCCAGTTACCACCCAAAACCGCCTGAATCCATGGCTTCCAAAGCCATTGAAGGCCTGTACTTGCCTCCAACGGCTCCTGCATGCTTGTTGTTTGAAGAATCGAGGCCAGAACTCGAAGGTCTTCTCTTAGAACCTCACTTATTCAAATATATCGGCCATCTATGGCCTTGTTCCGGTGTCTCTTGGCCTTTTGAGCCCGTTTGTGACATTCGTTGGTTTAGATCGTGACTTTTCCAGGCTTTCTCGCTTCTAGGGTTCTTCTGAAACCCTAGCATTTCGAGGTTCTCCTGATTTCCCTAGATATGTTATAGATCTATGTTTATTTTAAGGTTTTCAAATGATTTCTCAAAGTTTCTTTCAAAAGTTTGCTTTCAAACCTTTCATCTTCTCCGACTTAGGGTTTCTCTGATTTTACATGCTCTACTGTGATTCTTATGTGTTTCCTTCTATTGTGTTTTCTTTTACTTTGTTTTGCACGATTTTTCTTTTATTATGTTTTCATGAAGTTTCTAGGAAATGCATGATTAAGGTCTTAGTCCCTTTGAGTTTTTTGAACTTATTTCGTTAGTATTTTTTGCCTGACTTGCTTGTTTTCGTCTCTAGACTCGATTAATGGTAAAAACCCTAGAATTTGTGGGTTTCATTCGAGTTTGGAGGCCACTTGTTACGTGCTTTGTGTGTTTCTCATCTCTAAACTTGCTTGGTTTCAAAACCCCTAATCTCTGAGTTCCTGAAGTTGTTTCATCTTTGTTTCAACTTTGTTTCTCCATGTGGTTCTGACTTTTTGCTAAAAGCTATAAGACCTTGTTTACTTGACCTCCTTTGCATGTTTCTGATACCCCCTTCCCCTGTTACTAGATTAGCCTATATGACTATCATGTTTCTCTAGCATTACTGTTTCTCTTTGTCATGATTTAACCTCACACGTCCAATGTTGAGCATTCTTTATATACACTGGTTTGTCCCTCTAGAATTTTGGGACTAATTTCAGACTTCCTTGTGTAACCTTGATTGATTCTTTCCTTGTTTCATTTGAAAACTCTCTTTAACCTTTTGATTCCCCTATTTCTGACTTGGTTCATTGGTGATTTTGAATCCCTGATTCCCTGATTTACTATATACTAATTGATTTATTTTGTTCTTGCCTTATTTACTTAACCGTGTATTTCAAATTTTCTTTGCTTAGTTAAAATCCCTATGTATTTATCCCTTATTTGTATGCTATGCACGACATGTTTAGTTTATCTCCTTCCTTAAATAACTTCTTCCCTTTACCGTTCAAATTTGAATTCCTCAATTAAAAGGATTTTCTGCTACTGATTGATTCTAATTGATACATGATTATTTTCTTACCTTGTTCCTTGCCTGATTTCAAACTAATAAATACCTGCTCCTTTCTTAGCACACACACGACCAATACTCGAGTCTTTTTCTGAAATCACACTCACACGCATAAGTATACTCTTGCTATTTTTACTGTGGCTTGCTACAAGATTTCTGCTCTCTTTGCTTTCTGAAACTGGTATGTCCTAGTTTTAATTCTAGCCTCAACTCGAATGTGTTTACTTACCAATTCTTATGTCCATGTTTACTTTAATGTTTGAAGTATTTAATCTTTGTGCAATGTGCTCACTTCTTGTAATGAATCCTATTCCTATATCCCCTTATGTGTTTTGAGTTATAGTTCAAAACATGGCAATATATCTGAAGTTATTTTCCATGGATATGAACTGGACCCTTTGGGCCCCAAGCTCTTTCAATTTTCCATCCACATTCCCTTACTATGTGTACAGAGTTAAAGCTTTGTCCTGAATGTATTCTAATTACTGCACAGGCCATGGCTTGACCTTCAATAGGTCCTTACTCTCCAATGTTTGTCCAAAAGGTTTGGAGGGGTGTGCCAGCCTACCTCATGGTTAGGTATGACCACCATCCTGCCTTGGAACTCCCTACCCCTCTCTATAGCACTTGCACTCATTCTTAGAACTTAAGTTCTGACCCTCTCTTGTGAGCCTTGCCTTGGGACCCCTGAGCTCCCTCTGAACTTGGACACCCGAGGGCTGGCCCTTCCACAATGCACCACAACTCATTCTGATTAGCATCTTGGGTGTAAGCACTGCCTGGGGTTCCTGAAACACATTGGATCTCTGAAACACCCTAGATAAGAGAAGGCCTTGGAAATATGGATCTCGAAAGTGGCTCAATCTCATATTATTAGACACTAAGTCTGAATTAGGCTGCTCGGATGTAGCTGATAATTCCTGATGTATTTTTTATTTTAGTTGTATTCTTCTGGTCTATAATAATTTGTATAAACTCAGGAGGTTTTAGTAAAAAGGGAGGGGGTTTACTTTTATGCACTAAGGGTAGAAAATATGCCTATAGGGATTTATTTCTGATTTGTGCAACTTTACACGTAGAAAACATGTCTATAAGATTTATAATTTGATTTCTGCAATTAAGCATATAGATACCATGCCTATAGGGATTTGCATTTCTGCATATAATAATGCCATTAGGCAAATAATTAGGCTTGACAACTTGCATATAGATACCATGCCTATAGGGATTTGCATTTCTTCATATAATAACTTCATTAAGCAATCAATTAGGCTTAACAACAAAATTGCATATAGATGCCATGTCTACAACACTCCTGTTTAAAAGGTCCAAATCAGTTAACGCATAGAGAGCATGCCTATAGGAGCTTTGAATCTAAGCCGTTTCATTCATTCAAATTAGCATTCACCCTTTTAAAAAAATAGTCTTTACTGAAGCTCGTAAAGTAACAGACCTTTCTAAACGAATCTGCTTTTTTCTTAAATTCATGAAACTCTTTTCCAATTAGTGTGCATGTCCTCTGAAGTTCGTTTCTTTTCTGTTAAACCTTTTTTTTTTTAAAAGTACAGGCTTTTCTGAAACTCCTTTTACTCTATAACTTTGCTTTATAATCCGTTTGTGTTTTAAAAATCAGTAACTCTATCCAACACTTAGGCAAAAGGATTAATTAATCAATTAGATCAGTTTTAGACAAATGCATTCGAGCGAGCCTAATGCAGACTTCCCGTCTAAAAATATGTGTTGAACTAGTCCGCTCGTCGCTTTATTTAATTTAAGACCAAACAAGTACGTGTAAGACATGCTAAAATCTATGGCGTTATCTGATTTAAGGAGGCTTATTTGAGCCCTACTTGCTTATTTGCTTCCCCCTTTACTTGCATTATGTGTTTTGATTGACGCCTTAGTATTTTATCCTTTGAAAACTCCCAAAAGACCCCAAAACCCTCTCCCTTTAGGACTAGTAGTCCAATTGCCTCCGGGGCTGATAGGATTGGGACGGGTACTATCTGCAATAAGTAACGAGACATTCCGCGCTTTAATACTTTAACGGGGTGGGAAGGGTAGAATAAGGATATGATGACCACGCAATAACACCACGTATATAAATGGTTACTAGGTGTTGTGTGGGGTGATCCATATTATTTATAAACGTAGGACCCCCCTCGCTCCTCCCTTTACTTGTTTATTTTATTTCGAAAAACTGCTTCTTTTTAAATTTCAGCTTCTTTAACTGTCACTTCCAGCAATTATGTAAAATTTCCCCCCTCTTCACTCGTTTATCTTGAATTTTAAAACTACTTTCTATGCAAAATTTCCGCTTCTTTAACTCCGTTTTAGTTTCAAATCATTTGCAACTATTATTTATAATTCTTGCTCGTCTACTTGTGTTTGCTTGCTTACAATTGTAACATGGCCGGGAACCACACTAGTGGATCTTGAGGGGTGCCTAACACCTTCCCCTCGAGATAATTTCTAGCCCTTACTCAAACTCTGGTTCTTCATCTCAAATTCTTCCTTAAAGTGTCCTAATGCACTATAATTATTAGGTGACGACTCTTCAAATCCAAAAACCCACCAATTCCCAAACGGGAATAGAGTTGTCTTTCCCAAATATCGTAAACCCGATTTTCGCTTTAGAAAAAAAAAACGGCGTCGACAGCCATGTTTACTCAATTTTAAGACTTTAATGATATTTAAATTATATTTGGGCTGAGAAATACTGTTTTACTATTGCTCGAGGGGCTTGTGATGATTTTGGAACTGAGTAAGGCCGAGGGCCTACATTGTGAGGAAACACTGATACTGATTTGAGGTCGAGGGCCTGAGATATGTATGCCACGAGGTGACTTGATTGACATGAGGCCGAGGGAGTAGTTTTGATACCACGAGATGGCTTGTTATTGCGCGTGGGCTGTAAGGGGCCCCTCCAAGAGTCTGCACACCCCGAGTGAGCGCGGGTACCCATTGTGATGTAAGATTGAGTCCGAGGGACTGGTATTGTTCTAAGATGTTGCCCGATGGGCGGCTGTGCCCGAGGGGCGAACTTCTATTTGTTTACTTTATCTTAATTATCTGTCAATTACCTATTTACTAGTCGAAAGAGGATTTTACTTGATTTTTACTGGTTTTCCTGATTTTAAGCGATTTTACTACTTCAATATAGATTGCCTTGTGCTTTACGTCTTTTTCTTACTTTCAGTCATTATTTATATTCGTTACTCACTGAGTTGGAGTACTCACTTTACTCCCTGTACCCTGTGTGCAGATTCAGGCGTAGCTGGCTCCTGATTAGGGCTGTGTATAGGTATTCTTCCACATATTTATGTCATTATCGGATATTTTAGACTTATTCTTATCATGTTTAGCCTGTTCTTATATGCTTATTTGTTAATATCTGGAAAATTGAAAGTGTAGCCTGGCCTTGTCTTCACGAGAGGTGTCATCACGACCGAGTTCGGGGTTAGGGTCGTGACAATAACCAAATGAACAAACCCTCGATATTATATGCTTCTGTCCAGCTGGTTTGCCTCATTTCTTGTGCCAAACTATCCTGAAACTCGGTTTTGATGCCTCTAATATATTACTCATGAAATTTTACTCATGTTAGACATTTGAATCATTCAATTTGACCTTATAATGAAGGACATATATTGGTTCCAAAATTTAAAATTAGTGCAGCGTTTTAAATACGAATTTAGAAGTAATTTCATAATTAATCTGAAAAATCTATCAACCCAATTCTTAGTAAAAATGACCATAAATTCCTCATACGATGTCCCAACTTGACGATTTCAGTTGCTATGGTTCCAAAATTACGATGCGGATATAATAGTTTAGCTGACACATGAATCAAAGGCCGTTTTCTTTGTAGGGTAACCTTTATGCTCTAATCTACGTCGAAACCGAAAACAATCACCATACAACCCAAACTTACCCAAAAATCATCGGAATTTAACCAAACTTTATGGACATATCCAAAATTATCATAAAAACTTATTTGTATAATTAAAACCCGATTCCAAGTCTATTTACCCAAAAGTCAAACCTTGATAAACTCTTCCAACTTAAACTTCTAAAACGAGAATTATTCTTCCAAATCAATTCCGAAGCACTTGAAAATCGAAATCAACCATACACACAAGTCATAATATATAATATAAAGTCACTCAAAGTCTCAAACCACCTAATGGAATACTAAAGTTCAAAATCATTGGTCGGGTCATTATATCATTTCTCCTAACAATTATGAAATCTGATTTTCACTAAAATATATATATATATACTCTCTCTGTTCCAGTTTATATGAACCTATTTTTTTTTTTTTTGGTTCATTCCAAAAAGAATGACACCTTTCTAAATTTGGTAACAATTTACTTAAACTTACAATTCTACCCTTAATGAGAAGTTTTTATAACCACATAAATACTCTGAGCCTCTTTTTGCTTTGTTTAGGACCACAAATTCCAAAGACCTTCATTTTTTCTTAAACCTCCTGCCTAGTCAAATATGTCCACATAAATTGGAACCGAGGGAGTATATATATATATATATAAAATAGAATCCAATTTTGTTGCCACTTTCTCCATAATTCATAGCTTTAAATTCTGTCTTTCTCGTAAACTCATATTACTAGAAGTGAACATTCAAATTTATCGCGGTGAGACAGAGTTCCATAATTGAGAATTGAAAAAACCGCAACTTTTGCCATTTCAGTACTGAAACGGCGCCTTTACTCATGCCATTGTCGATCGATGATGACACTTGCCAACTTATAATTTTATCGCGGACTGCTATTTATTGGCATAAATCATATCACTAAAAGATATCAAAACCATATTTTGACCATATGGTGTGACCTTTTAGAGGCATACTACTGGAATCTAAGAATTTATCCACTTTGCTCTCTATTTGTGCTTCAATAATTTCCATTGCAGAATTGTTCATCCATATATCAACATTTGTTTGTCTTGACAAAACGGTGGCAGTGGGGTAATCCTTCTAATGCCTTCATAGTGTTAAGAAAAGAAGTCATACTACCAGTCCCACTTTTGTCATTACTGATAATGAAGAATCAGTTACTAAATGTTTTCTTGAAGCATTTGGACGGCCCAAAGATCTATTTCGCCGACGTGTTTGCTGTTAATCTTTGTGCGGCATCTGAAAGACTCCTTTCTCTATATTAGAAGAAGATTTCGCTTCAATTTCCTCTCTATCATGCAGTAGATCTCAGCAATAATTAAATTTCTTAAGCTTGTCGGTAAACTGTGTTCGAAATTAGAGAGGCAATGAAACATTAGTTCAATAAAACAAAACAGAAAAATAATTCCGAGCCCAGAAGTTTCTTGTATTTCTTTAAGAAATTTAATCTTCTCACTGTTGCGCAATGTTTTGGTTTAATTCCTCACAGGATAGAACAGAATGACTATTATGTGATAGCGGCACTACAAATCACAGAACTTCAGCGAACTCAACAAACAGAGCAAATCACACTTACACTTATGTTTATTTGGAAAAATAATGCAACAATGTACAAAAGGGGGACAAAGTATTGGGAAAAATTGAGTTTACATATTAAAGAGGTATGAAGATGACGTGTCGTGACACATAGACTGGTTAAAGAATTACAACTGGCAAGGAGACACGAGTTGCAATAGATACGAGCAGAAAGCAAAGAAATAGGCACGAGCAGTTATTCAAAAAGAGTCAACGCTCGTACCTGTTCAAGTCATTTAAGCCCTAGAATCAAAGGGAATGAATCTGACAACACACGAGAGTCCAGATACAGTATTTAATGAGCATTAAATACCAAAAAATATTAGAGAATCTATATTAAATATAATGATTATGTAATGTAGCATTCAATATCTTTAATTGCTCATAATAGCAAAAGCAAAATGCGTATCTCCAAAATAACTATAAAAGGGAGAAAACTGATCAAATGTAGGGACACAAAACACTATCTGAATATACTTTGGTTTTCTTGATTATATTCTTGCTATCCAAATTGTTTTCTTTTATACATTCTCTCGATTATCAGTAGCCCATGTTCTTCTAAATTATAGCTTTAATCAAAATTCTATTTTTTGGTTAAACAAATTGGTTCAGTTACCGGGAATATGATAATCCATTATATTTTAGCATAATTTTCCTTGTTGCATCAACCATGTCGAACAACAATGACAACATTCAAGGAAACCAAGAAAACCAAACAAACGAACAACTTCAGGGAGATCCACAGAACAATAACGCACTGATTCCTTCTCCACGAGGATCTCTATGGCGGTCTCGTGAAGGCAGTCCTGATGGATCTCATACATATGAACATGCTCAATTCGAAAATGTTGAAGTTATGGATTAGTCTTTGCAAAAACTTATTGCCTCAAGGGTCAATAAAGCTCTTCAGGCTTTTGTTAGCCAATTACCTGTTGCACCACCCACACCCACTCCAAATAACAACACTCTGGAGAACCCTCGTTCCGGGCTTGTTAATTCAGGTAGTGGTGGAACCCCCAGCGAATCACAGAAGGAAGAACCAGGTAACTTAGTTAATTCTGATTTACAAAATTTAGTACTGACATTGCAGAAACAGCTCAAGGAGCAAAGTGACCGCATAGAGCAAATATCCGGGGTGCTACATGTGATCAAAGGGGTAGATATGGATAAATATTCAGAACAACCCTGGAAACCAAGTGCTGCTCCCCTCCCAATTCAAAAGAAATTCAAAATGCCTTATATTCCAAAATATGATGGAACCATAGACCCACGAGACCATGTGACTGTATTCACAACAAGCGTAAAAGGCATCGATTTGACTAAGCAGGAGATTGAATCAGTATTAGTCAAAAAATTTGGTGAAACACTCATTAAGGGAGCGCTAACATGGTATTCTCTTTTATCCGAAAATTTTATAAAATCTTTTGCTAAGCTTGCAGATTCTTTCATCAAAGCACACTCGGGAACTCAAAAAGTCGAAAAAAGAATGGAAGATATTTTCAAGATCAAACAAGGGGACTCAGAATTGCTTAGGGAATTCGTGGACAGATTCCAACATGAAAGAATGACATTATCGCGTGTACCTGATAATTGGGCAGCTATAACTTTCACAAGCAATTTGAATGAAAAGAGCTCAGAAGCTACGAGGCAACTTAAGGAAAGCCTTCGTGAATTCCCAGCTATAACGTGGAATGACGTTTACAACAGGTATAGCACAAAGCTGAGGATTGAAGAAGATATTATTTCACGACATCAAAAAGAAGAAAAGGTAAGTTCGAGACGGGCGGAAAACAAAAAAAGGTTCGGTAAAAACAGGTACGAGCAATACATGGGACCTGCATGAAGAGACTCACAGTCAAAACAGGACAATCAGAGGTAGGATCACAGATCGAGGAATAGAGAGTCACGCTCGTCATCAAGATTTGGGAATGATCGAAGCACACGTGAGTTACGAGATGATGATAGAAGTCTAAAGGAAAGGTTTGGCGGTTATAACGATCACGGGCATAAAACGTCAGACAGTAAGTTTTTGCAGAGTGAAGTTGATCATTTGTTAAAACAGGGGTATCTCACCGAGTTATTTAGTGAGAAAGGTAAACAAGCATACATGAAAAACAGGCAAGAGCCCCCCAAACCACCTTCTCCCAAAAGAACAGTTAATGTTATCAGCGGAGGAGAAGAAATTAATGGTGTGACAAATACAACAGCCAATAAGGTTTCCAAAGTAACAATTACACATAGGATGCGGCTGCGACATGTTTTGGAGGAAGAAAATATTACGTTCAATGATGTAGATGAGATGGCCTATTAACCCCACATAATGACGCGAGAACATTATATGAAACTAATGTGAAACGAGTTTTAATTGATCCAGGTAGTTCCGTGAACATTATTTTGTTACGAGTACTACGTGAGATGCAAGCAAAAGATAGATTAGTACCAAAAGCACATACTTTGTCAGAATTTGTTGTCACGAAAGGGGAAGTGATGCTTACCACATTCGCAGAAGGCATTGTCAAAGGTACAAAGTTTCAGGTAGTGGAGATGGAAATGTCTTACAACGTAATTCTCGGGAGGCCATGGATCCACGATATGGATGTTGTTCCATCAACCTTGCATCAAGTCATTAAATTTCTAGCGCCATGGAGAATATGTCAAATCCGTGGAGACCAACAGACATCCAGGAGCATAAACTCCATGGCAGATTTAAGTGCGAAGAAGGAAGAAAAATAGCAATTACAGAACCCAGTTGAGGATAACATAACATCAACCTCAACTGAACAAGGGCGAACATATGTGGATTCAAGGCCCGATTCCATTCGAGAACCAGAAGAAAATGAAAACATAAAAACAACGATAGAAGAGGTGGAGGCTGTAGTACTATTTATACACTGGCCAGAAAGAAAAGTGTATATAGGAGCCAATCTCAGCCCGGATATGAAACGTAAGTTGATTGAATTTTTAAAAGCTAACGCAGATTGTTTTGCTTGGTCCCATTCTGATATGATAGGTATACCACCGGAGGTAATGACCCACAAGTTAAATGAGGACCTATCTCATACACCTATCAAACAAAAGAAAAAAAAGTAAGGAACTTTCAAAAATCAGGTGATTCAAGATGAGGTGCAAAAATTATTAAAAAATGGGTCTATTCGCGAGGTAAAGTATCTTGATTGGCTAGCCAACACTGTTGTGGTACCTAAAGAGAACAGTAAATGGCGAGTTTGTGTAGACTATACAAATCTTAACAAAGCTTGTCCTAAATACTCTTTTCCATTACCTCATATAGATCAACTAATTGATGCTACTGCAGGGCATGCGTTGTTAAGTTTTTTAGATGCATAGTCAGGATACAATCAAATCAAGATGGATCCCGTAGATGAAGATAAAACTTCGTTTATAATAGACAAGGGGACTTACTATTACAAAGTAATGTCTTTTGGTCTCAAAAATGTAGGTGCAACATATCAAAGACTGGTAACCAAAATGTTCCAAAAGCATTTGGGAAAACTATGGAAGTCTATATAGATGATATGCTCGTTAAAACTCAGCATTCAAGAGATCATATATCGCATATGTCTGAAACGTTTAAAATCTTGCAGAAATTTAATATGAAGTTAAATCCCGAGAAATGTGCATTTGGTGTTACATCAGATAAGTTTTTAGGTTTTCTTGTTTCTAACCGTGGTATTGAAGTGAATCATGTACAGATTAAGGCCATTAAGTCCCTGATATGCTTTCAAGTAAGAAAGAAGTTCAGAGATTGACAGGAAGGATAGTAGCATTGGGAAGATTTATTTCTAAATTATCAAAAAAGTGCTTTAAATTCTTTTTAGCTCTTAAAAAGCAAGATCATTTTGAATGGAATGAAGAATGTCAACAAGCACTCAGAAATTTGAAAATGTACTTATCAAATCCACCATTGCTTGCAAAAGCAAAGGCTAGGGAAAGATTGCTTATTTACCTTGCTGTTTCAGAAGTAGCCGTAAGTGATGTTCTAGGAAGAGAAGACCAAGGTAAACAATCGCCAATCTATTATGTTAGTAAATCTTTGTTAGATGCGGAGATGCGGTATCCTCAATTAGAAAAGCTTGCACTTGCATTGATCATGGCATCTAGGAATTTAAGACCTTACTTTCAGTGTCATCCTATTGTTGTAGTAACTGCTTATCCCTTATGTAATATACTACATAAGCATGAGCTATCAGGTAGGTTGGCTAAGTGGGCTATAGAATTAAGTGAGTATGAAATCACGTACCAACCTAGAACTGCTATAAAATCTCAAGAGTTAGCTAATTTCGTGGTTGATTTTAGCCAGGGGATGCAATTAGAAGCAGAAAAAGAATTACAAGTGTTCAATGGAGGTAACCCAGGAACTTGGACTTCATTCACTGACGGTTCATCTAACGTAAATGGTGCATGTTTACGGATTGTTTTGGTACCACCTACGGGTGAAACCATTCGACAAGCTATCAAATGTCATTCTATAACTAACAATGAGGCAGAGTATGAGGTTGTCATTGCAGGTTTAGAATTGGCACGAGAACTTGGCATAAATCAGATTATAATCAAAAGCGATTCACAACTCGTGGTTAATCAAATGTTGGGGACTTATACAGCCAGGGAAGCAAGGATGCAGCAGTATTTAGAAAAGGTACGGGAATTGATAAAGCAATTTCAAACTTGGAAAGTTACACAAATACCAAGGGATGAAAATGTTGAAGCGGACGCCTTAGCTAATCTCGCATCTGCGGCTGACATGGCAAGTGATGAAAATGCCTTAGTTATTCATTTATTTCATTGAGTTCTCGACCCTGACAAGAATGAGGTAAATTTTAGTAATTTAACTTAGGATTGGAGGAACGAGATCGTTGCTTTTTAGCAGTATGGTACCGTCCCTGATGATAAGAAAAAAGCTCATGCGCTTCGGAAAAAGGCTGCTCGGTACTGCTTAAACCAAGGCAATCTATATCGTAAAATGTTCGGTGGTCCCTTAGCTAGATGCCTCGGACCTTCTCAAACGGAGTACGTAATGATAGAAATACACGAGGGGAAATATGGGAATCATGCCAGAGGAAGATCATTGGTAAGAACCCTAATTAAGGCAGGGTATTATTGTCCTAAAATGGAAGAAGAAGCAGAAAGTTCCGTGGCCAAATGCGATAAATGTCAAAGGTACGGTAACAATATGCATAGACCTGCGGAATTACTACATCCAGTCATCGCACCGTGACCATTTATGAAATGGGAAATGGATATCGTGGGTCTATTACCACAAGCAAAAGGACAGGTAAAATTTTTGCTCGTACTCATACTAAATAGGTAGAGTCACAAGCATTCAAACAGGTGCGAGAAAAGAAAGTAAAAGATTTCATTTGGCGGAATATCATATGCCGATTCGGTGTACAAAAGGAGATCGTGAGTGATAATGGTCCTCAGTTTATAGGAGCTCAAATCACGGAATTTTTTCAAAGTTGGCAGATTAAAAGGACTACGTCTACACCTTATCATCCGGTGGGTAATGGGAAAACAGAATCAACAAATAAAGTCATTATCAATAATTTAAATAAGCGTTTAGAAGAGTCAAAAGGAAATTGGCCAGAAGTGCTACCTGGTATTTTATGGGCATATCGCACAACAACAAAAAATAAGTACGGGAGAAACACCATTTTCATTGGTTTATGGAGCAGAAGCTTTCATTTCAGTTGAGATAGGAGAGCCGAGTACGAGGTTCACACATGCAACAGAAGAGTCTAATGACGAAGAAATGCGTGTAAATCTCGATTTACTTGAAGGAAGAAGGGAAGCTGCATTGATAAGAATGGCAGCACAGAAGCAGGTCATAGAATTGTGGACTTTGCACTCAAAAAGGCTTTTCAATCTACGAAGACAGCTATTACGGAAAAATTAAGTCCAACATGGGAATGACCCCATAGGATCTGTGGTGTTGCTGGCAAAGGAGCATATGAGTTAGAAACAATGGATAGCAAGGTACTACCTTCGCATTGGAATGCTGTTCACCTGAAGAGATACTACTTTTAAGGAATACCCACGGTCAGGTATCCATATTTTAAAGTATATTTTTGAATTGTTAAAATTTTACTAACGATTTTAGATGAAAAGCAAAAAGCTAGCCCGTACTAAATGATGAGTCACGGCCTGCAAGGCACGTGGAAAACAATAAACTTTCCGGCCTAGGGTTACAAATATTCTGATAGAAATTCAAACGGGTTAAGCAGTCTTCATTTATAATCGCACCTCCGAGTCCCGTATGTTTTTCCTTTTTCAAGGAAAGGACCAAATGAGAGGAATAATCAAGTACTCGAGGTTTCATACTTTAACACTCAAACACTTGGGGGACTATATAATATACAAAGGCATGTGTATAAAGACAAAGAAGATTGAGAAAAATCAAAGATTAAGCCTGAAAAGTTCACTCATTGAATAAGACAAGTGTTGAAGTCACGAGCTAAGGCCAAAGAAAACCTTATTATAATTAGGGTAAAGGCTATGTACTGAAACGGGTAATAAAGAAAAAACTCGTGTTTATTATTTTTTCTTTTTAAAATATGCTACAAGAAAAACAGCCACGACACTACAAGAATTAAGTCCTCTTGTGGCTACCAAAGTCGCTGCTAAAACTTATTAGTGGCGACTTTCGTGTTGCAAGTACAACCGTAACTAAATATTATTTGCAGCGATATTTTACGAGTCGCCACGAAAACTATCCCAATTTCCACAAAAAGTGTACAAATACGCTACAAAAAATAATTTCGCAAGAATAAATTTTAATTGGATCGCCACTGTATGAGAGCTTTAGCTGCGACTATCATCGCTACAAAATAATATATGTTTAGTGGCAACTGTTTGTCGGCACTAAAAGTGGTAAATCCACGAAAAGATTAATTTCGTTTTGTTGCGACATCAGTCGCTACAAAACAAAGAAACCAACAGTTTGAACAAATTATGTCGCGGCCAATACCTATTTTCTCAACAACTATATATTGGTCATAATTATATACATTTTCAGTAGCAACATGTTAGTCTAAAATTTAATATAGGGATATTCATATCAATTTTCAAACAATATTAAACGTATTCAATAATATGTAAGAAACATCAAAAGAATTTCTCAAACCGAATATTATAAATATTTCAATCACTAAAATAGCAATTACATATATACTAGATGGCACTTCATTGTGCACTGACATCATATACATATACATATAACCCAAAAAAGAAGACAAAATATTATGTTTCTTGTAATTGCTCCTTGGTGGGCGACATCCTTGGTCGATTACTAAAATAGCAATTACATATATACTACATGACACTTCATTGTGCATTGACATTGTACGCATATACGACATGCGACCCAAAAAAAAGACAAAATATTAAGTGCCTTATAATTGCTCTTTGGTGTACGACATCCTTGATAAGCACTACTGGTTAAGAAGTACCATGTCCCTGCTAGAAGAAAGCAGAAAGGAATGAAAGGAACATAATAAAATTTGTTATATCCAAATATGCATAGACAAATAAAGTACAAGCTTTGAGTGTGAAATGATATAAATGCAGTCCTAGAGAGTGAGAGTATACTGCAGCATATGTTTCATGTGGCATAGGAAAGGATCTTGACAAAGCAAGGAATATAATCTTAAGAAAGAAGAGTTATAGTCTATGATACATGCCTTTTAAAGATTCAAGGAAAAACTGTGACCAAATGGACTGACATATATGCCCCAAAAACATTCATTTCACTGGAGGTTCTTCATATACAATTATAGCCACAAGAAACAACTAAAATACTAGGTGGTTCCATAAGATTAAGATAACATCCAGTTGCATTAGAAATCTTTACTAATTAACTACGATTGAAGCAAACTGGATGGCATTTGGAACTTGTTCAACCAATTCAAGGACTTAATGTAGGAGCACTTTCTGTATGATATAGCAGTATAAAACAAGGATTTATAGGAAACAAGAAACCATGTCAGTAAGGTGAACTATAGCAGGTGACTTGATAAAATCTATCCATTTTAAGCAAATAGGCAAGTCTACTGCTATTTTGACTAGTTCTACCATTCCAATACACATCCCTATCAGGATTAGGCCAATATATGCTTGAAACTTGAGGGGAACAACTTACAGAACAGATCAAATAGAAATAAAAGGCAACTGAGAATACTAATTTTAACTAAAGAAGATGCAGCAAATTTTAGGTAAGCCTCCTCAAGGACTTTCAAATTTGACTAAACTTTTCGAGAAATCTAAAATGGGGAAAAAGAAAAAGAGAATCCATGATAATAGAATCTAAATGACAGTTCATACAATCTTCATGACTCGCAAGAAAACAAAAGTATCTAAAAGGGCCTGTGATCTTAATGTCTTCCTATTCAAAAGTATCTAAAAGAGAAGAAAACATATAAGCATTTTAAAAAAGAGAGTTAAAGTTCAATAATGTAACACTAAGGTAGTGCTAAAAGAGGTATGAGATGTACAGTTCTTAGAGAAAGGTAATGTAACACTAAGATAGTGCTAAATTACAAATGATACATATACTTAAAAAAACAAAAGCATTCTTTGTGACTGATATTACGAATATAGGACACAACTAAGTAAAGGTTTAAGAATACTTGAAATAATCATACTACATACAATTTTTACTTCAAGTAATCATATCCTCCATCTTTGTTGCACTGGAATAAATGGGGCAATTAGATCCTTTTTCTTCTCTTTTAGATTTCCCAGCAAACATTTCAGTAGGAACAAAGCAAAAGAGAAAAAGAAGATTTCCCAGCAAAAATGGTAAAGCTTGTGATGAATTTAGTAAGATTTCAACTCTTTCAGCTGGCCAGATAAATAAAAGGTACACAGTCATCATTAACTCATTTCTGGAAGCAAATAGGTGACTCACTCATATTAAATTGGTTATGTCTCTGATCACAAAGCTTTTCAAAACCTTGCTGCAGATAATATTAATGGTAAATAGTTAACATTCAAAGTCCTTGGAATAAAGATAAAACAAATAAACCACTAAAGAAAATGGAAACACGAATCTCAATTCATCAAATAGAGGGAGTAGACCTCTTCTCATAAAATGCCATGAAAAAATTCAAACAAACCACATGAGCTATTACATTGTACACACGTCTAGCAAAAAGTAAATTGTATTACAATTAAAGCACACATCCACATACCTAAATTGCACAATAACAAAAGCCTCCGATCCATAGCGGCTTGCCTCTCTTGACGCACAATCTCCATAGCAGATGAGACGCTGGCCTCTATGTTTGCATGCTGCATGTGACTCTTTTTGGGAGGCTTCTTTCCATACCCTTTTCCACGAACATAGCCTGTTCTTTCATCAAGAACGGAGGATAAAATTTCATCTCTAGTTACGGAATGCTCGATCTCTTCAGATTGTTGCTGAGTGACAAGTTATTGGAGTTGACACTGCAATTATGCACAATCATTTACACCAAACATAATACAACATATTAAAAGTAACTTACATAATACAAAAAGATAATAAGTCTATTATTTTAGAGAATTACATGAATTTGTTCTGAATCTGGATCCAACCACACTCGTTCACCTGTTGCATTTTTACGTGTATGTTGGACCTCCCAAACTTTATCCGGAGTGTCTATTTCTCCAGAAATAGAATCTCTGTAAAATAGTTTCAGAGTAAATATATATATATATAAGAAAATATATAAATAACAAAGAAGCATATGTGATCATAGGAAACTTCAAATTTATCCTGAAAACAAAAGTAATTTATATTTTATATACTAACCACATAAATAGATCTTGCAATCTAAAGTCAATACAATTGTGAAATTAATTTATTACCTTACCTTCCACCACATTGCTTCTCCATGTTTCAAAACAATCTTTTGCCAATTCCGATCTCGGAACGATATAGTGCTCCTCATGATCAAACCACAATAATTAACAATATCTCTAGCCCCAAAACCTTATGCTCTATCAATGTCATCTAGAATCATAATTTTGGTTTTTCCACCACACTTAGTTTTTACATCTATACTTTTATATTTATATTTCCCTCTTCCTCTCTTTTTATTGTTGCAAGAAACTGCAAAGTAAAGAAACATATACCATCACCAGTAGTTTTAGTATTTATGCACAATCAGTAAAGAGACTTTTCATGAAACACAAAAAATCAAAAAACTAACTTGTACATTTTTCAGCTTCCGGAGAGCAATGTACACTGTCTACTACATTCCGTGATGATTTTATTTCTACGGAAGGCCTTTGGAGTGGATTACCAAATATTTGCCCTGTCTGTATGGGTCTTTGACTCGGGTTACATGATTGTCCCGTCTCTAGAGATGCCTCAGTAGTCCCTATTGGATGTATGTGTGGCTGAGACGCCGCTACAGAATTTCCACGTCCTTGAATATTGCCACCACTATAGCATGTTCCACCACTCCCACTTTTACCTCGTCGAGTTCCTTTCATTTCCTGCAACACCAAATAAAAAAGAAGGGACTAATCAAACTAGAGAAAAAAATTAATTTATGTAGCAAAGAATTCAATAAATTAATGAAAATATTGAAGTAAAGCATTGATTTTACTTCACCGCTGATTCTGTTATGAAATAAAAGCTTCAGGCATCACAAAATACAATCATTCCGACATGCATCTATTTTGGTGTACCCCAAGCATAGGAAGAACTTACTTTGCTTCATAGAAAGAATTTAGCACAAATGACCCCTCGGAAAGAACTTCTTTAAATAAGAATGATCGCTGAATAACAATAGCTTAATGACTAGGATACACATTACAACAACACATTTCTTACCATGTTCCCTTATTCAGTAAAGTATTTAATTTCCTCAAGAACATATTGCCACAAAGCTTCTTCCAATGTTTTAACTCTACCTTTTTGTTTAAATATCAAATCATGTGGCAAAAAGACTCATTCACTAATTTTAAGAAAGCATATAAGAACATAACAACAACAATAACAACAACATATAAGAACATAAAAATAATGAAATATTGTCAGATTGAGGTTCGAACAAAAATAAAGAGAAACATAGAAAAATAAAACTGACCTCAGATTGAAGGTTCGAACAAAACCCAAATAAATATTGTCAAAAAAAATTGAAAATGCTCATAACCATGTAATAACATAAAATAATGAAGTATCAAATATGCAAAATCACAATAACAACACCAAAGGGTCTTTCAAGAAGAAACTTTTACTTACCTAGAAAAATATATAGTTGACAGTTCAGTCAAAACTTAGATGACACAATCTGTACGAATTCCTGTAAATATTCAAATGGGTCAAAGAAATTTGAGATGAAATATGAGAATACAAATATAAAAATATTAAAATAATAATTATTGCTAGCTGCATGTTAAAAGTTCTGCCTTCTAGAATCATTATAAAGAACCCCAAATATAAAATTTTCCCTTAATACTTGCTTTATTTTGAAATCCTAAGAAAATCCAATATGCTTTCGTATAACCCAAAAGAAAAATGAAAGTATTTAGGGATTTGAACACATTAATGATTTGAGCTTTTGGGTCGGTAACTGGAAGCAGAGAAACGGAGCAGGCAACATAGTTCTTCCTTTGTAGTTGAGAAATGGAGCATCTATATGAGATTCACATTTTATGATTTTAGGGATTTTGAGAAGAGAGGAATTTTGAGTAGAGCAGGGGAAAACAGTGACTTTTAGAAGAAAGAGGGTTTCTAGTGACAGGAACAATAAAATTGAGAAATGGAGGGGAAAGCCATAATTTTGTTCTTTTTAAGGTCTTCTGTTGGTTTAATTGTTGTGCATCTTTTTTTTTTTTTTTTAAAATTATATTGTATTGATACTCAAAAACAGATTTACAATTTGATATCCAGTGGCAGTTTTGACTTACTACTACTCTATATACATCACATTTGCCTATCCAAACTAAGTGTCTAAATGCCTATGTCACTAGTTACAGACACTATTTTTTAAACATTACCTATTACATTCTTCATTTCAGTCTTTATGGGATACTATCCAAATGCTGTAGTGCTCCTCTCCACTTGTTGTATTTCCTGCCTCTGATGTGAATGTGCAATACAATCTCCCTGCATATCTGGTTCTCATCATATTTTCCTTTTTCAAATTTGATTTTGTTCTTTTCCCTCCAGATTATTGCAATGGTACTTGCAAAAACACAACTGGTTATAGCATTTATCCCTTTCCTGCCTTTTGCTTTCTTGCGTATCCAATCCATTTCAACTTTCCAATCACCAATATTTCTCCTATGTCCCAGCCAGAAACAAAGTCTAGACCACAAATTCTTTGTGATTGAGCATTCAAAGTGTGAGCACGTGATTTTTACCCCAAGTAAAAGAATTCCAAAATCAAAATAAAATAACTTTTTGGTTAATTGGATGAATGAAGATAACAAGGGAATTAATTAGGAAAATGCCATTAAAAATTATAGAACAAATACTAGGAAATTTGGAAAATAAATATAAAATAATAATAATAATAATAAAATAAAATATAAATAATAAATAATAAAATAAATACACTTGAAAATAAATAAACAATACAAAGCATACAAATAAATACATAAAAGTTTAGCCCAAACAACAAATACAGACCAGGCCCAAATTTTGATCCAGTTCGCCCAACCCGCTGCCCCACCAAACGACGCCGTTTAGGTTTAAACAATCTGGGCCGTTGATACAATTGATCAATGGATCAGATGAAGCGGTGCCTATATAGATAAAACGACGTCGTTTAAGTTAAGTGATCACAGCCGTCCATCTCGCTTGATCAAACGGACGAGACTAAAACATGACTTAAACAAAACGACGTCGTTGGATTGATTAAATCTCGGCCTTCTATTTCGTCTAATCCAACGGCTGGGAACTGAAGGGACTTTATACATATGTTTAATGTATATATCGGTCGTGTAATAACTTCAGAGATCAGAAATGGCTTCTTCCTCGTATAAGCTCTCGCCGGACTGTCTCGCCGGCGGAAATCGCCACTAACGCCGTTGCCCACCAAAATAACACCATAAAAAGCCCTCACCATCCTCTCTCCACTCCCATAAATCTTTTCCTTCAAATCATTCTCTAAGTCCTCGAATATAGCATTTTGTATCGCCGGAACTCTACTCCGGCGAACACTAAAAATGCCAAACTGACTCATTTTTACACCATAGCTTCGCCTCGACCTCCTCTATCCTAATATAGTGGTTTCTTGGCTCAAATATGGCCAGAACCACTCAAATAATGATTTGAAATTTTTTGCTTTTTGTAATCCTTATGATTCCTGACCTGAGTATACCTAATCATGTGGGTTCTTCTAGAAAACACATGATTAGGTATGTTTCGGGTCAAGAATCTCGAAGGATTCTAT
>MU729061.1:14634-35852 GCA_026770625.1 Nicotiana glauca
CCCGGCCCGGCCCCCTCAACCCGTAACCCTTATGGTTTAATTTTTACCCGGATTAACCCAGCCCGCTAAACTCGTTACTGTACCAACCCGAAACCGGCCCGGCCCGGAACCCGGACGGGTAGAAAAAAAACGGACCCGGACCGGCCCGGCCCACCCGTTTAACAACTTTAAGTAAAACCTCTATCCTCAGCAAGTCATTTAACTGTACAGCGTTACCGGTTTTGCCGGTATTTTATCTCTTCACCCAAAAAAATCTTCCCTGTATAAACCATTCTCTCTCTTCGCTCGTTCTTGAGACAGTTTTCAATCATTCTCGCCGGAGCTCAGACGTCGTCTTCACCGATCTCACATCTCTCTTCGCCTTTTGATTCTGTAAGTATTCCGAATTTCACCTCCGATTTTAGTATCTTGATTTAACGCTTTTTCTTTTCTCCACTCGATTTGTTGATCGGATTATTTGATCGTTTTGACTTAATCCTTAATCTGATTTAGCTTTATTCGGTATATTAACAAGTTGCGTGGGTTCAGCATTCGGATCTGCATATGTGCTTCTGCTGTCGGCTGAAAGCATGTATATTGTGTTTCTTCTCTGTTTATCCGATTCAGTATCTGTGACTGTTGCTTTTTTTTTTTGGTTGCTTATGATTCTATCTCTGTTTACATACGATTTTTCGCATAATTAGAAATTTGTTAGGGTTTGGAAAAGCACTGTTCAAAAGTTACTGATCCATAGATTAAAAAATATAGACAGAGGGCTCTACTAGTGAAAATTGGAAAGTGATACAATTGTCTTCAAGTTCCCCTCTTGATTGTGCTGGCAGTTTGCATGTTCCAAAGGTACGAGATATTGTTCCATCTAGAATGAATATGACTTCAGAGTTATTTAGCAACTTCCATAAGACTAGAAGATGTAATTACTTTTTTTGTTGTTGTAATTTTTAACAAATTTTTACATATACATTTATACTCCGCGTCTAAAGTTATGGGTTCAATTGAACCCGTCAGCAGAATATTATATCTGCCCCGCACCACCGCCACGACACCCTCTGCCCACACTCCAACCCCCGGCCCCGTTAACTTTCCCCTTCCTAACAAGAAAAACTATTTATTTCTAATAAAATATTTTGAGGAAACATTTTCCTTCGTGTCAAACACACCCTAAAAATAAAAGAGCTTTTCCAATTTTCGTCTATTCATACGTTATTATTGGTTTATGTTGTAAATCTAAAAAGGCGTTTATCTTTTTTCTTTTTTACTCTACTCCTCGGAAATAGGAAGCGAGAGGTTCAAGTGAATTGCCAAAAAAAACCATGTCAAAGAATAATCAGTCAGAGGGTAATTAGGGTATATCCAAATATATGTAGGCTCAATATGCAGGCATCTTAAAACACTCTCGGACCTTTCCTCTCTCTTCATCACTTCATTCTCCTGGATAGTTCTAGAATTTGGGGTTTCTCTCTGGTTTTTCATCTTTTCGAAAGAAGTCTCTTACGGTATAATTTCTTCTCCAAATTTCCTACCATTTTTCTTCGTATTTTGGTGTATCAGTAACTGTTCTTCTTCTCTTTTTCTCTAGATTAGAAACTGTATAGGGTCAAATTTGACCGCCAACGTTTCTACGCTAATGGGTACGCCCAATGAGTATACGTCTACTACCGTAAGGGTACGACTTGGACGTGGGGATAAAGGCGACATCGTGTAAAGCTCAGTATCTACACTAAGTAGACGTTACTTGTTTTTGTACCTTTTTGATTATTTCGAGGAAGGTCTTCTACTATATAAAGGAGACCTTCACATTGTAAAAAGGCATTAGTATTATTCTTGGATAATACAACTCTCTCACTTTCTCCTATTCTCTCTCTATCTCTATCTCTAACGAATACTTTCTCTTGAGTTCATATTATCAGTTTACAACACTAGATCTACGACAATAACATCACTTTTACATCTCTAAGATTATTATATTTGATTACGATTTACCCTTTCTTACTTTTGATTGTTTTTAAGCTAGCAAAGTATATTGATAACTTTTGAGTCAAACAATTTGGCGCCGTCTGTGGGGATTTCGAGAATCAAAATCATAGTATCCACCTAGAAAGAAACAAAATACCATTCTCTACACAACACGAAAACAAAAGATGGCCGAAAATAACACCAGAATGAAAGCAATAGTGGGTGTTATAGCCAATCTCCTTGATCCTCTCAACGAGGCCAGTGACAAGGGCATCTTGAATGCAACCCCTAGCATCACGCCAGGTGCGGAGATCTCATCTTCCCCATCCGAAGATCTTACAATCTTGCATGAGAAAGGAGCTTCCACATCTGCGGCTAAGGAAGCACCCTCGGTGGTCAAAAAGCTACTGGAAGAATGGCTAACAAGCACTCTAAGTGGCTTGGTTGAGAAGCCACCGCAAAGTAATGGTAGGTGTACACCAACGGTAGGTACCACTGTTGCCATGGGTGAACCTGATGTTGCACGAGCACATAACAAACCCATCGAGGCGCAGACCAATGATGGCACGCTAACAGCCATCCTAAAGAAGATGGAAGAAATGGAGAATGAAAACAGGGCACTCCGCGACCAAATGAAGGAACATCAGGAGAGGGTAGACAAGATCTCCGGTGCTCCCAAGTTGCTACCAAAACGCGATGTGGGGAGGTTCGTCGAACAACCATACACTAAAGAAGCTGCACCTCACCCTATCCTAAAAACCTTCAAGATGCCACCCTACTTGAGGGTAATGACGGAACCACAGATCCCGAGGATCATTTGATCCATTATGTCACTGCGTTAAAGGGCAACGACCTCTCAAAAGAACAGGTACCATTGGTGTTGCTGAAGAAGTTCGGCGAGACGTGGATAGGAGGGGCCCTAATGTGGTACTCTCAGCTACTAGCTAAGGCGATATCAACGTTCGAGGAAATGGTGGATAAGTTTGTCACAGCCCATGCAGGTGCGAAGAAAGCGGAAGCCAGGGTCAACGACATCTTCGTCATCAGGCAATCCACATGAGAGGGACTCAAGGACTTCCTAGCCAGGTTTAACAGGGTAAGGATGAGTCTACCAAGCATATCAGAAGGTATGGCAGTCGCCACTTTCTAGAACGGGCTAACAGGGATGGTTCGAGGGCAACCAAGAAGCTACTGAGCCGCCTCATGAAATATCCCCCTATCACATGGGAGGAAATCCACAACGCCTATTGCGCCGAGGTACGAGCGGACGAGGATGGTCTTAATGGGCCGACCCAAGCGTTAACGCCTATTGCGCCGAGGTACGCCCCCTTTATTATCCGCCCATAACTTTTGTGTGTCTCCTTCAGAAATAGTGTACGCACTGGAGAAGTTGGGCACTAAGGTGCAGTGGCCGCAGAAGATGAAATCAGACCCTGCCACAAGGAAATCAAACGTCCTGTGTGAGTTCCTGTGTGAGTTCCATCAGGAACGGGGACACAAAACCGAAGACTGCATAGGCCTACGGCAAGAGGTGGTCAGGATGCTGAACCAGGTATACCTGAGGGAGGGAAAATCAACTTTGCACGCGGACGGGAACAACCCCGCGGGCCGCCGAAGCCATCTTCCCCAGCACGCACGATAAACGTCAAGTTCGCCACCACGCACAAACTGAAGCGGACCATCGCCCATGAACGGTATGACGACTTCGAAGATAGTATCACCTTCGATAAGTCTGATGCCGACGGTTGTCTTTCCCTCATTATGATGTTTTAGTTATCACTTTACGTACTGCTGATATAGATGTTAAAAGAATCATGATTGACGGTGGAAGTGGCGCATGTATTATCCACCCAAGGGTCCTCGTACAAATGGGACTCGAGGATAGGGTAATACCACGCTGCATAACACTAACTGGTTTTAACAATGCAGTGGAACGGACATCCGGAGAAATAGCACTGCCCGTTTTAGCGGGAGGAGTCACGCTGGAAACAACTTTCCACGTGATGAACCAGGAAACGGCGTACAACGACATCATAGGACGCCCATGGATACACACCATGCGAGCGGTCCCTTCAAGCCTTTACCAAGTGGTCAAATTTCCTACCTCATGGGGAGTATTCAGCATTCAAGGCGAGCCACGCACCGCACAGGAATGCTACAAAATAGCTCAAGAGTGCGCCCACACCCAACAGCTAAAGGGAGTGAGTGCGGAGGCATACCAATTAGCTGTGTCGGGGACTAAGGTCAACCCGACAACGGATGCCATTAGAGACCCCGACGTTGTGGAGGCCTGTAAAGCAACTGTCGAAGATTTCGACTTCGTCCAATTGGACGGCACCAACCTTGCGAAAAAAGCCTACATCGGGCACGACCTCGCCAACCCAAGTAAGTACCGTGAATTCCTAACTAACCATGCCGATTTGTTCGCTTTTTCCCATTCAGATATGCCGGGAATCCCGCGAGACATCGCCACCCACAAGCTGAATGTCGATCCATTACATCCGCCCGTGTGGCAGATGAGAAGGAAATTCAACGCCGCTATCAATGAAGCGATCAGTGAGGAAGTAGACAACTTACTGGCCAACAGCTCCATCAAAGAATCGAAGTACCCCCAGTGGGTCGCCAACGTCGTCATGGTTAAAAAGAAAAATGGGAGGTGGAGAATGTGTGTGGATTTCATCGATCTGAACAAAGCATGCCCAAAGTATTCATTCCCACTACCCCACATCGACCAATTGATCGACGCCACTGCAGGACATGAACTGTTGAGCTTCCTAGACGCCTTCTCCAGCTACAAATCATGATGACCGAGGAGGATCAGGAGAAGACGACTTTCATCACCCACCAAGGAACCTATTGATACAAGGTAATGCCCTTTGGGCTCAAAAATGCAGGGGCTACGAACCAGAGACTGGTCACCAAAATGTTCAAAGAGCAGCTTGGTAAGAGTATGGAAGTCTATATCGACGATATGCTGGTGAAGTCAACAAGAAAAGGGGACCACATCGACCATCTGAAAGAAGCCTTCGGGATATTGAGAAGGTACGGGATGAAACTGAACCCCGAGAAATGTGCCTTCGGCGTTGTCTTAGGAAAATTCTTAGGATTTCTCGTATCACAACAAGGTATCGAGGTCAATCCAGATTAGATCAAGGCGATAGACGCAATACCTGAGATGTTCAACAGCAAAAAGCAGGTGAAAAAGCTGATGGGGCGAATAACCGCCCTATCCAAGTTCATCTCACGATCCTCCGACAGGTGCCATAAATTTTTCAATGTGCTGAGAAAGGACAATGGGTTACAGTGGAATGAGGAATGCGTCGAAGCCTTAAGAAAGTTGAAAGCATACCTATCTTTGCCACCACTGCTGGCCAAAGCAAGTCCAGGCGAGCCCCTGCTGGTATATTTGGTCGTATCCGAGGTCGCCGTCATCGCAGTCTTGGTTCGTGAAAACGAAGGCACGCAATCTCCTATTTACTATATTAGCAAAACCTTAGCGGACGCCGAAACGCGGTATCCACACCTTGAAAAATTAGCTTTGGCATTGGTCGTAGCTTCACGGAAGCTCCGACCCTATTTTCAGTGCCACCCCATAAAAGTAGTGACGACCTTCCCCTTAAGAAGCATCCTACATAAGCCTGAGTTATCAGGCAGGCTCGCCAGATAGGCCATAGAGCTCAGCGAGCACGATATCTCATATCACCCAAGAAACGCCATCAAGTCGCAAGTACTTGCTGACTTTATAGCCGACTTCAGTGCAGAGGCGGAACTAGAGGCACGTCGTGCCCCCTCCAACGCCGACCTGTGGACTCTTTACACTGATGGCGCCGCTAACGCCTCGGGATCGGGACTGAGACTCGCTCTCGAGATCCTCACGGGCGAAATAATTTCGCCAGTCCATACGATGCCCCGAGATGACTAACAGCGAGGCCGAGTACGAGGCTGTTATTGCAGGTATAAAACTAGCCATCAAGTATGGAGCTCGACGACTCGTTCTCCATTGCGACTCCCAACTCGTGGTGAACCATGTCACTGGAACTTACCAAATCAAAGAGCATAGATTGCAAAAATACCAGTCAGAAATCCACAGATTAATGACTGAGTTCGACGAGTGCCGCTTCGAACAAGTTCCGAGGGCACGGAACGTTGAAGCAGACGGTTTAGCAAAATTGACCGCAGCCACTAAAAACTTCAACAAAGAAAGCGTAGTCACCCTCCTCCATTCAGCCATTGATCGCACTGAGGTACTCTCTTTAAATTTGACTTGGGACTGGCGCAACCAATTTGTATCCTATCTGCACGATGGAACACTCCCACTCGACAAAAAAGAAGCCAAGAAGCTCCGCGTACAGGCCGCCCGGTATTGCCTTGTAAACCACGAGCTCTATAAAAGGACATTTGTCGGACCCCTAGCCAAGTGTCTAGGGCCGCAACAAACACGGCCAGTGTTCGATCAGGTACACGAAGGTCATTGCGGCGCCCATACAGGTAACCGCGCTCTCGTGCGCTGCATAATATGGGCTGGCTATTATTGGCCCACTATGAAGAAAGACTCAGCGGAATATGTTCGTCGATGCGAACAATGCCAAAAGTATGCCCCCGTGATACCCCAACCAGGAGAACCACTTTACTCAGTAACTTCCCTGTGGCCTTTCATCAAATGGGGAATGGAAATAGTCGGTCCCCTACCAGCGAGACGAGGAAAGGTACGATTCCTATTAGTTTTAACTGACTATTTTTCCAAGTGGGTGGAAGCAGGTGCGTACGCCCAAATACGCGAACAGGAAGTCATCGCCTTCATATGAAAGAATATCATCTGCCGCTTTGGCATCCCCAAAGAAATCAGCTGCGACAACGGACGACAGTTCATCGACCAGAAGACAACATAGTTCTTCGACAAATGGCATATTAAGTGAATACTCTCCACGCCATACCACCCCGCCGCCAACGTCCAAGCAGACCCAACTCGACCACGACAAACAAGTTATTCGGCGACAGTCGAAGCTGCGTACATGGCTAAGGCCATCGTCGCCTACAGTCGTCAACCCTGTTCGACTACGACAAAGGGCACCCAAATAACAATCGAAGTGATGCCATTATCGGCTAAAGCCACCACTATTTAGCGTCAAAGTCGCATCCCATCGGCGGATAACACAGACAACGTTCGAGAAACATATTGAAAATCCTACAAGTGAGCACCCGCTCTGCGGAGACGAAGTGCCGAAAGTAAAAAATACAAAAGGAAAAGAATGGCAGCAAAAGTATGACTTTCATTATCATTCAAAGAATACATGTACACCTGACCTTACAAAAGGTCCCATTTACATTCCAAAATACAACAAAAATATATACAAATCCTAAGTGGCTTCGTCGCTTCGCCCATCATCCCCTGCGTGTCCGCCATTCTGCTCCTCGTTCCTCGCCTGACCGCCATCTTGTTCATCGCCGCCCCCCGGTTGATAAGTTGCAGAGATCCAGGAGCCGGACTCTAGACGGTTGACGTCTTCAGAGGTATAACCCGCCCGGTCTGGGGAATTAGAACTATACCCACAGGTTTCGCGGGCGACGCGGGCTATGCGTCGTTGCTCTTGAACCTCCGCCTTTGTGGCTCGACCCGCAGCTAAGAACTCTTCGAATACGACCAATCTGGCCTCGGCGTACACCCACATATCATGCGCCTCACGATGCGCATCCTCATCAGGCCTTGGTGTAGCAGTCCGCTTAAGGACTTCAATTTCAGCCGCCCTGGCATCGAGTTCGGCGATCAAAGCAGCGACCTTGTTCAGCAAATCAACAGCTTCCGCCGCTACCCCACGGCTAACCTCTAATTCTTCTTCCTTCGATTGAAGAAGAGTCTCCAGCTCAATGTTCCAAGCCAGAGCAGCCATCAGCTGCTCGTCGACTTGCTCCAGCTCGGCCACCCTCCGTTTCAATTGGGACTCCGACTGTTCAAGGCCCTCACAGAACACCCGGAATTCCGAGTCCTGCATAAGTAGGTCCGTCAGTGCCCGATACTTGGCACGGCACCGTTGATACTTCTTCGCCATCTTGTTGACAGTGGCTGCCTTCTTATGCGACCGCCGCCTCATCTCCACCTCCAAAATGAGAGTCTAAAAAGGAGAAGAAAAAGAGGAAAAGCAAGTCAGTACGCATCACAGTTAGCCTTACGGCACACAAAGAAAACTAAAAGCTACCTGCAAGGCCGTGCCAGCGATCATCTGGGATAGTCCCCGTCACTAACACCCTTCAACATTTCACGCTCAGCGACCGCACATAACAGGGTCATATCCGCTGCGGCCTGCTCGCTGTGTTGTAACAGGTTATACCCCCTGGGATTATCATTCGGCGGTTGGACCTACCCGCCGCCATCTCTACAGGGCTGGACCCCTCGTCAACCCATCTGCATCTCCACGGGCGTGATCAGTGTCCGTCCTCGCGCCGCCATCGCCCACTTCTCCAACGGCGGCCGAAGAACCACTCCGGAATACGGGCTGGGCTGGCGTCGGCAACAGCTCCCCTTTGGGGAGCCGACCTCCCAGAGCGGATAGCCTCGGCCATGAAAACCGGGCTCAATAATTGACGAGGTTCATTTACCCCCTCGTCTTCAGTCGCTATCCCCTTTCCCGTTATCAGCCGCCGTCTCTTTCTTTCTAGCGGCTCCTCACCTTCAGAAGTCTCCTCCATAGGCCGCGGAGACGGCACTAAAGGAGTTGCGTCACTTGCAGATGCCGCCATAGGCGCAACCTCCTGCTGAGGAACCTCTGGAGCGCCATCACCGAACGAGCCGCAGGGCATGTCTTTGCCATCAGAGTCGATCCCCGCCCTAGGCGAGGTGACAACGACCTTCTTCTTCTTTGGGGCGCTCCGACCTTCCAACACGAGTAAGTTAGATAACAAAAACTAAAGGAGCTTCCAAACCAAGGCCGAAGAATTACCTGACGGGCCGTACTGTTGAAAAAATGCAGCCCAGGTGCGGCATTCCTCCGCATAAGGTATCAATCTTCCCACCCACGATTTAATATTATCAATAAACTGGGGTGGAGAAGCCCTCGCTACAAAGAAAAGAAAAGAAAGAAATTACAGTGGTCGAATGGTCAAAGTTACGAACAGTCATGAATTCTGCACATAATGGTACTCACGTTCTGGGTTCCATTTTCCGGGAATCCTTCAGGGTCGGACACCAGGTGCGCCGTTCTGTTGTAGAAATACCTACCAGAAGTGGCGATTGGCCTTGTCGTCAGCCCTAACTACCAAACCCTTCGTGCCACAGCTTTTTAATTACAACATGGTACCCCTCAGGTAACCAGGGCTGAATAACTGTAAGAGATGATGAATTGAGACGTCGCACTCAGCCTTAGCTGCGTACGTAGTAAGGATCCTACACACCTTCAAGGTGTAAGGAGTAAGCTGAGCCGGACACACATTGAAAAAACGGCAAAGCTCCTCCACTAGAGGGTAGATTGGGAGACTATAACCGATCAAAAACGGGTACTCATAAAATGTGCAGTACCCGGGTCTATGCACATTGGCATAGTCCATCCCAGCTGGAACCATTTCCATATGGTCCGGAATGTGGTGTGTCGCTCGAAGGTCGTCTAGATGAGATTGCAATAAATTGCTATGCTCCCAGGGAAGGGCTGGACTTTTCGTTTGAGAGTCCTTTCGAATATGCATCTCCTTTGGGAGGACGTTGTCCACAGTAAGGGGAACACGGGCCTTTTTCACTTCCTCCTCCTCACCGCCAGAGGAAGGTGGAACCCTAGACGGGTCGGTGCCCTTGCTCTTTTTACCACCTTGTTGACGTTTTACCATGTTGATTCTATTTGGGAAGTAAGGCACTAATGACGAGAAATATAACTTTAAGGAAGTGGAGGAGTCTCACACGAAATAATGGTTACAAGAAAGAAAGGCAAAGAAGTAAACCAGAAAGTGTTTTCCCAAGGTTCGAAAGATGAATCGGATTGAACCTCTCCCCCATTTATAGGATTAGATTGCACAAAATTCAAAGAGTCATGATTCAAAACGTGCGCGGGAAACCAAAACGTCACATCATCCTCTGAACCGCCTCGGGAGTAAGTAAAATCATGACGCATACGGACGATGATGTCATTCCAAAAAGGAAGCCACGCGTTAGCGGCTCATCAACGTCATACATTTTATCTCCTCCATGTTGCCGCCCCAGGTCGAGGTCAAATTCTCCTAGGACGAGGTTCGCGCTTCCGTCCATCGAAAACGCCTACCGAATGCGTCTCCAACGAACGGAGGAACTAACTGTATAGGGTCAAATTTGACCGCCAACGTCTCTACGCTAATGGGTACGCCCAATGAGTATACGTCTTATATCGTAAGGGTACGACTTGGACGTGGGGATAAATGCGACGTCGTGTAAAGCTCAGTATCTACACTAAGTAGACGTTACTTGTTTTTGTACCTTTTTGATTATTTCTAGGAAGGTCTCCTACTATATAAAGGAGACCTTCACATTGTAAAAAGGCATCAGTATTATTGTTGGATAATACAACTCTCTCACTTTCTCCTATTCTATCTCTATCTCTAACGAATACTTTCTCTTGAGTTCATATTATCAGTTTACAACACTAGATCTATGACAATAACATCACTTTTACATCTCTAGGATTATTATATTTGATTACGATTTACCTTTTCTTACTTTTGATTGTTTTTAAGCTTGCAAAGTATATTGATAACTTTTGAGTCAAACAGAAACTATTTGTTTTATTTGTTAAAAGGACCTGAGATCAGAGACTATTTTTTGTCTATATTTGTAGATCTAGTGTTCGTATTGCTATTGGATGTTGATTTTCATGCGTATCCTTGTGTAGGGTGAGTTTCTAGAGAAATTTATTCTTTGCATGTGTAGATCTAGTTTCGTATTGATAATTTGATACTGATTTTGGATGTGTATCTTGGTGTTCGTATGAGTTTCTTTAGAGGTTACACATGGCCGTAAACCTTGAGCTTGTTGGAGTCTTGTCCCTCGCCTATTGACGGTGGTTGTGTAGTTTAGTGGTGTGTGAGTTCTATTTGACTGTTCGTTTCTCGAATTGGTGCTGATAAAACCCTAGTTTTGACCTAAACCTTCATTTTGACCTAAACCCTAATTTTGACCTCTTAATTGTTCTTCATCTCTAGATTAGAGACTATTTGTTTTATTTATTAAAAGGAACTGAGGTTAGACACTATTTCTTGTCTGCATTTGTAGATCTAGTGTTCATAGTGATAATTTATGATGATTTTGGATGTGTATCTTGGTGTTGGTCTCAGTTTCTTCAGAGGCTACACATGACCGTAAACCTTGAGCTTGCTGGAATCCTTTCCCTCGCCTTCGCCTACTGAAGGCGGTTGTGTAGTTTGGTGGTGTGTGAGTTCCATTTGACTGTTCATTTCTCGAATTGGTGCTGCTAAAACCATAGTTATGACCTAAAACCTTAATTTTGGCCTAAACCCTAATTTTGACCTCTTGACCGTTCTTCTTCTCTAGATTAGAGACTATTTGTTTTATTTGTTAAAAGGAATTGAGGTTAGAGACTATTTCTTGTCTGCATTTGTAGATCTAGTGTTCGTCTAATTTGATAATTTGATGATGATTTTGGATGTGTATGTTGGTGTTGGTGTGAGTTTCTTCCGGGCTACAGATGATCGTAAACCTTAGCTTGCTGAAATCCTGTCCCTCGCCTTCACCTACTGACGGTGGTTGTGTAGTGTAGTGAGGTGTGAGTTCTATTTGACTGCTCATTTCTCATTTGGTGCTGATAAAACCCTAGTATTGACCTAAACCCTAAAGACCAGGGGGACTCTCCCTTTACATGATGTCAATTTCCTACCCCTCTGAGTAATCATAAGGATGAATAGTTATCTTGTATAAAAAATGACCCTCTTGAGTTAGCTTATAAGCATAAGGATTACCTGGAAAGGTAGTCTCCTCCTGATGATCCCAGTGAAGCAAACCACTTAGCACAATCAGAGACATTTATGTTCAAGCATGAACAAAATAAACTGATTCTTTTTTGCTCTAATTCTAAATTAGGAAGGTTGTCATGATCACTCTTCAACATTGCTTTAGCATTTCTAGGTAATGATTAATGAAATAGAATCAGTGAATATTGTCTCCATATTATCTGTTGTTGCAAGATTAGCTAGTGTCTGCTACACAGTTAGCTTCTATGAAGCAATGGATGATTCTGTACTCCCCTTTATTCATTTCAAACTTGATTTGATCTACTATATCCATAATCTGCTATGAAGGTCCAATGGACCCTTTTAATCGTATTAAGTAGGATCATAGAATCTGATCTACTATCTAGAAATTAAATGTGTTGTCATGATCACTCTTCAACAATGCTTTAGCATTTCTCTTGTTCTCTAGATTACAAACCATTTGTTTTATTTGTTAAAAGGACCTGAGATTAGAGACTATTTCTTGTCTATATTTGTAGATCTAATGTTCGTATTGCTATTAGATGATGATTTTCATGCGTATTCTTGTGTAGAGTGAGTTTCTAGAGAAATTTATTCTCTGCATTTGTAGATCTAGTTTCGTATTGATAATTTGCTGATTTTTGATGTGTATCTTGGTGTTGGTGTGAGTTTCTTTCGAGGCTACACATGGCCGTAACCCTTGAGCTTGCTGGAATCCTGTCACTCGCCTATTGACGGTGGTTGTGTAGTTTAGTGGTGTGTGAGTTCTATTTGACTGTTCATTTCTGGAATTGGTGCTGATAAAATCCTAGTTATGACCTAAAAGCTTAATTTTGACCTCTTAACTGTTCTTCTTTTTCTCTAGATTAGAGACTATTTGTTTTATTTGTTAAAAGGAACTGAGGTTAGAGACTACTTCTTGTCTGCATTTGTAGATCTAGTGTTTGTATTGATAATTTGATCATAATTTTGGATGTGTATGTTGGTGTTGGTGTGAGTTTCTTCAGAGGCTACACATGACCACACATGACCGTAAACCTTGAGCTTGCTGGAATCCTGTTCCTGTCCCTTCCCTCGCCTACTTATGCTGGTTGTGTATAGTTTAGTGGTGTGTGTGTTCTATTTGACTGTTCATTTCTTGAATTGGTGCTGATAAAACCCTAGTCTTGACTTGAATCTTAATTTTGACCTCTTATCCGTTATTCATGTGTTCTATTTCTTATACGTTTTCAACTAATCAAACTGCTTTTCTTGAACCTACAATGGACCCTTTAATCGTATTAACTAGGATCATTGAATCTGATCTTCTATCTAGAAATTGAAATTTTTCTTATACGTCTAATGATCTATGTTTCTTTATTTGATAGGATAGGATGGCAGGATTGTACTACTTCAAACTTTAAGCGAGGCTGGATAACATCGAACGGTTGGAACCTGAAAATGGTCCAGAGGACAAAGATGTTTCTTACTACTTTAAGGTATGATTTCTCATTCAATTTTGTTTAAGTATTTCAACTACATGGACCTTACTTGGTACTCCCTCTTTTTCAATTTAGATGACACACTTTCCTTATTAGTCCATTCCAAAAAAAATGATACATTTCTACAATTGGATATAATTGAACTTTAAACTCTTCATTTTACCCATTTTACACTAATGAGAAGCTTTTATAACCCTCAAATGTCATGTCCCCACAAAGTTTATACCTCTTAAGCTTTTAAGATCACAAGTTTCAAAACTCTTCTTTTTTTCTTCTTTGTTAAACTCAGTGCCGAGTCTAACTAAACTAGTACTCCCTCCATTTCAATTTAGATGAGGTAGACATCAATTTAAGGTGTCAGTGAAAATACGTGCCATCTTCGCATGCACAGTCTATCATTTATACAACGTCATTCTGTATTGTCTCAAGTAATTTTCTTAGCCAATTGCTTAGAGGGAGAGATTATACTTGATTTTTAACATTCTTCATATCTATGGCATATTCCCTGTCAGAACTTCCTAGAAGATTTTAAGCAATCAGTTAACTGATCTGTACGAGTACGACTGTTCTCCTTTGATCGTGGATATAATAGAATGTGAATTGCGTCTAGAAAGGGACTCATCCAGCCCCAGGGCCTAGCTCAAGTAACAAAGGGTGGTGGATTTGTGTCTTAATTAGGTCACAGGTTCAAGCCCCCAAACCATGCAAAGTAAAGCCTGGTATTTAAGTGGAGAAGTGTAGAGGGGCGGGCCCATTATCCACCGAGTTTTGTACGTTGCGGTTGGTCCAAAGGATCGGCCCCAGACGGATTTCTCAGTCATCAAAAAAAAAAGGGGGGGGGGACTCATCCACGGTTATAGATCATCACACAGGTTTTAGGCAATAGTTAGATGTCAGTGGGAACTGTTCAATCATCATTGAATATTAGAATAAATCTGCTGCATAGTTCAATGTCTCTTGCAATACATGCCAGTACCAAAGAATGAAGACTAAGCTACGACAAAATAGTGTTCAAAATCTTCTCATCTGTTATCAATCTACATGCATGCTTAAAGTTTCTCTAGTAATACACTGAAACTCTTGTAAAGAGTGTCGAAGATGCACAAGCCAAACATCTTGAAAGGGAACTCTCTATGTTAATAATGTAATGTGAATAAGATGCTAAGGTTTCCACGCAGTGTACAAGCTCTTAACCTAGCAAATTCTAATCCTAATTTGGCCTAAAAAGTGATATGCAGTGCTAAATTTGCACCCTTTCTTCCCTTTATGTGATAATTGTATATGATTGTGTTGCACATACTTAAACTTTATGACTCTTATTGACATTGAATACTGACTCTTTAGTATGTCCAGACAGTACTGTGCCTGTGCAAGCAGCCCTTCAAATTAATGTTATCATGATGCGTCAACTTCTGAACTTGTTTAATCTGTCTGCTATAAATGTTCATGTTCACAAGTGCTCTTCGCCAAGTTAATAATGATTTGTTTTGCAGCTCCGTTGCCAACGTTGCAAGGAAGAAAGCAAATCTGAGGTGGCTGCGAAGTTGGGCTTAAAAAATCACCATTCGCCCACCGGTGATCCCTGTAACATGGTTTACACAGTAAGGTTTTCTGTAGCCCAATTTCATTAGTACACATGAAATGAATGTCTTTTGTCTTATTTTAATATTTGCGTCTTATTAATTTTTAATACAGTGCAAGTTTTGTGAGATTAAGGGTTGGGTGGATCTTATTGGCCTAGGTAAGGCCCTTACCCCAGATGACACTGAGGTCACCTTGATGTGCATTCGCACATACGGGTTTGACCTCCTCGAGCCCTCTCTCAATGGGGGCTTCCGGGTGTACAAGGTTAGTTTTTCCCCCCTCCAAATTGGTGTGTTTCATACGTTTTTACCCGGCTAACTGTTTTGTATTAATTTTTTCTGCAGGGTGATTGCGCAGAGAATGTTAATCTGGTTAGCGGGGAATGTTATGGTTTTTTCTCTGATGGTACGGAATTTCTAGTGAGCGACATAGCCATATCTTTAGTCCAGGTATGTTGTTTCTTCATCATCATCATTAGTTTTCTGAGAATCAAGAGAACACCTGATGACACCTATTTGGCTGGTAGCCTAGATGCATAGGCCTAGGGCAGAGGTAATCAGTGAGAGAGTCATATATCTTATAGGAGGAATCAAAAACAAAGCTGTGTTCTTGATCATTATCAGATTCAGATGCATAATTGTAGGAAGTAGAAATAGGCAATTTTCCAGATTCAGAAAAGGCAATTCCCTTTACTACCCTGTGTACATTATTGTCACATAGCATTGAATCTAGTGAACTGGTTTTAGATCCAAGATTTGAGGCTGTGAGGATGGATTTCACAAGAACTGGAAATTTCATTCCTTTCACCCAAAATTTTATTTCTAATTGGAATTAAAGCCTCTGAAGCTGCAGATATGGTGCGTGACATGATGTTCTTAGTCATGGTTTTCTAGTCAAATAGTTGCTCGTTCCCATTAGTTTCTCTGGACTTCATTAACCAAAACAACCAAAAATGAATTTCTCCTAATTTCGGAAACCACTTTATCTTTCTTTCTTGAAATTAAAAACTAATCTGCTTCATTTTATTACTCTCATGTACTGTGGATGTAATTAGTGTTTTATTTTGTACTTTTTGAAGTAAGATAGATTTCATTAAATGGCATCAAGAAGATGCATAGCAAAAATATACAACAGAAGTGTGGCTGCTCATATACAAGTGTTTCATTTTGTACTTGAGGTTTTCTATTTCCCTAAAGCGGTAGTTTCATGGAAGTAAAAACTAATTCACATCATTTTATCATCTTGCAGAGATAGAAAGGGAGCAGGGAGGTCCATTTTGTCCAACAGTACATAGTCTTCAATCTGACAGCTATAAATTTGCAGAGATAGAAAGGGAGCGTGGCATATTGTTGATTTTGAAACAGTGAAAACTTTCACTAGTTAAATCTGGCAGCTATGAATTCTGCTTCTTACGCTTGGCATATTGTTGATTTTGAACAGTAAAAACTAGTTAAATCTGACAGCTATGAATTCTGCTTCTTACGCTTGGCATATTGTTAATTTTGAACAGTTTTACTGTTGTCTATAGTTAAATCTATCCAGATGAATTCTGCTTCTTGTAGCCCGTTTGGCCAAGCTGCAAAAATCCGCTTATTTTGAGAAGTGTTTTTTTTTCAAAAGCGCTTACTTTTGGTGAGAAGCAGCTTGTGTTTGGCTAATTAGTTTGAAAAACACTTCTGAGCAGCAATTAGTGTTTGGCCAGGCTTTAAAAAATTATTTCTAAGTGTATTTTTCTCAAAAAAGTGCTTTTGGAGAGAAGTTAACTTTTTTTTGCTTATCCAAAACTGCTTCTCTTCAAAAGTATTTTTTTTTCCTTCCAGAAGCTAGGCCAAACACTTCAATTTTCGATCAAAAATACTTTTGGAAAAAAAAAAATACTTTTGGTAAAAAATAAGCTTGGCCAAATAAGCTATTAGTCTTATCAATATTTAAATAGTGGCATAAAAAAGAAGAAGTCATAATATAGTGCAAATTTGTCGTCCATCATCTTCCGCTGTTTCTGTAACAAAGGAGCACACTTTTGTGGCCTAAACCTTGCAAGACTATTTGATTAGTCTTATGTTTGATTTTATCTAATTGTCTATAATGTTGCTTTCTGCTGTAAAATAACATATTATTAAGGGAGGAGAAAAAAGGAGTAGGAAGAAGAGCTGAAAGAAGTTAGGTTCACTTCCAATGTTGAGGAGCAGAAAATATACATCTTTTTGTTAACACTAAGTTATTCTCCCCCTTTGCTACTTGGCAAGGCCATCTTGAATGATTACTTCTTCTTTATGCAGCAATACACTAGCTATAAAATCAACACCATATTTTTATCGCAGAGACAGTTGATGTTCAATTATAAAAGACGTAGGCCATTAGGCCATCCTCCACTAAAACCCCCTCTTCTGAATACTACCTTAACATTGGAGAATGCTCTTGCTTCTTGGATATATACGTTTGAAACTTAAACAACTTATTACATACATGTTTCTTCATAAAGTACACAACCTGCTTGCTAGTACATCATCCGACATGAACAAATATATTCAAAACATCCCTATAATTAATTGTGAAAGATTAATGATTAAACACAACATCACAGAAGAAACCATGAAAACTTTTATTTAAAGTACAATAAGTGATGAAATATTTGACTCAAAGGCTGCAGTCCGGGGGAATCACAACCATCTCCGAGATATCTCCATTTGCGATAAAGTAGTTTCTCAACTCCTGTTGCTCCATACACGTGAAGTTTTGCAATTTGACTTTCTTTAACACATGCCTCCAACATTTCCATGGTAGAGATGCACAACAAGGCTTCTCATCATTATCCGACGCATCCTCATATATAAACTGTCAAACGAGGCAAATCAGTAAGTAGAGACTATGAACAATAAGAACAAAGGTAAAGAAACCAACTTCATAAAGAATCAATCATGAAATCAGCACTACAAAGGTTTAAAACACCATTGGTGTTAGCCTATGAGCTCCTCGAAATCAATCTTAAGCATTATCTGAAAGAAGAAATCATCTCATTGAGTACAACGAATGGGTGCTTTCTAATGGCCAAAGAATAAAATGAACAAAGTAATTAAGGAAGCAACACCGGGTGAAGGAAGATAAGGTTCACAAATCACTGGAATAGCCAGTGGAAGACAAATAAAAGGCGGTGACCTTTTTTGTTCCCTTTTCGGCGGGAGGCGCACACGGAGGACTACCAATAGCTGGGGAGTGTTAGTAGGAAATTTCTTTTTTCTTAAGACTATAAGCTCCTCGACCAGTCAAATAGCAAAATAGAGTTTTGCTGCAATTTGCACATGCACAGCTGGAGCCAAATTAAACCAACCCGGCCCTAGGGCGGAGAAAAGGAGGAAACAATCACAGCGAAAGGGGAGGCTTCATCCAATCCAGTAAGATCAAAACAATAAGAAGGCCATAAGAGGAGCAAATGTCAATTATATAGAATCTTTAATGCCTGTATTCCTTGGTTTTACACTATTTCCTGTTGAAGTTGACTCACTGCATATAACTATTGATTTATCCAATGCCAACATTTTGTCTTAATAATCACAGATAGGCAAGAGAAACCAAAAACCAATAACCAGTCAATAAAACAATGTTTCCAAATAGTTTGGGGCAACAAAAATTTATAATATCAACTTTTAATGGTCTCATAACAATTTTGAACCTCACCCCTTCTTATACAGGGCTTCAACTGACCTTGCAGGAAGTTACAGTTTCGTATTAATTGGTAGCAAAACCAATTACGAGGGGTGTTGTCACTAAACAAAGAATCAAAAGGCATGTAAAGACCGGAAAAAGTTGCAAAAAACTACATAATAATAAAGGTGCAAGAAAACCTTATTGGAGTAACAACTAACTCTTTTCAATCTTTTATCAACTCAGTGCCTTTAAAGGATAAAGTGTTACCTTGAGGGTCTTTACGCCGGGAGCTCGGATAATAAAAGATAGGGTGCCCAGGTGAGGAGAAATCCAAAGCATGCTATCAATAATGTCGACAACTGAATAGTTCGATTGATTCTGAAGGTTTACTTGCAATATATTAGTACCATAAAGGGGAGGAAGGAAGTTTTCTCTCAGGTCTTTTGGTATAACTATTACCTGCATCCAGAACAAACAAACAAAAAAAAACAATTTATAAGAAACACACAACAAACTGCTTCTTCAAGCAGTGTAGCTAGCTAGAGAATTTCTGGGACACATTACCCTGTCGCAGTGGCACGACAATTCAATAGCCTTGGAATGATTGAAGTTAGCAAGAAATTTCATGAGCTTAGAGTGCCAATGATTGTCGTCAGCTTCTGGGGACAAGCAGAAAGTGGCTTCCAGCAAAACTGAAGCTTTCAATTTGAATGTTGACAATGGATGACAACTGTATTGGAACTTTATTAAATTAGGAGTGTCCAATTCAACAGCAATCAGATTATGACACTGTGAGGCCATCAGCCATTTGAGCCTATCACTCGTGATCTTCATGTTCTTCAATGTCTCGCAACTGAATAATTTAAAGATTTCAAGGTTGGGTAGACTGGAAAAAAGGCTCTCTAACCATTCATCAGTGACAGCAACGCGATTGAGGTACAACGTCTTGAGGGCTTTGCAAGCAGTTATTTTAACTACCTTTAGATTACCATAAAGGCTGTAGATCTTAAGATCTTCAAGATTAATTGCTGCAATATCAACCAATTGGAATACAAAAGGGCAAAATTCCAAGTTTACCTTTTTCAGTTTAGGTAAAGAGGTATTACTAACTCGAAAACTGGTAAGTCCATCAAAGTTCTGCAAATACAAATCCTCTAAATTGCAGCAGTTCGTGCACAGAGCCTGAATAAATTCCTCATTCAAAAATACATCAGAGAGGTGCAACTCTCGCAAAGATGAAAACTTTATACCATCACAAGGCAATTCAATATTAAATCCATGCAAACGCAGCACATTTAGTGCTTTAGCAGCAAAGATTGCGTCGGGCAAGCTGTTGTATTCGAGTTTGCCTTCATAAATAGGTCTGCTTACTCTTAGATTCAACTCTTTGATATTACAAGCTATGAGTATCTTAATCCAACCATCGACGTAAGAAACCCAAGGATAATGTGGTAATAATCCTAGAGAGAATTTTTGGATGGAAATCTTGTGCTTTTGCCTATTTGCTAGAGATTGATTCACAACATTCACGAACCTTGGCATGTCTTCTGAATTAAGGAATTTATCGCCAAAATTTAAGTAGGAGAGTGAATTCCAAGCACTATCCCATACCTTGGACATTGTACTCATTCGAGCCGCATCTTTAGCAAGAAGGAAAGACAAGATATGCTGCAAAATTGGCTCTGGCAATTTGGAAATTCGGTCCGCATCACTTCTCTCTTCCATCGATACCAAACCAATTATATAAATCTAAGCCTGACAGAGAATAATGAAAATATTTATAAGAGTGTCTGTCGTTCTCTTCTCCTAAACCAACTTATGAAGGGATTTATTTAGAAAACAAAAATCTTAAAAGGAAAAGGAACGTAAAAACCAAATTCCAAAAGGAAAAGGAGTGGTAGGAATGGATGTATAAAACATATTAAAACAATGAAACATAAAACCAACTGGCAAAACAAATACCAGATTTAATAAGTGGTTACCTGGTTTAGCATGCCTGTAGATCTAGATGTGATTTTGCTCACAATAGATCCGGCAGAGAGGTTCGAGTTTGAGTAGGGCAACAAGTACACCGCTTTTTTTAATTTCCTAGGTTGTCCTTGTTCAGATAGGTTCAGTTCCAGAATCCAGAGTCTCTATTTTCTCTGACATATGCAATAACTCCTTTATATTTCATATTTTTGACACTTTTCTTACTAAAGTTTTATTTTACACCCTTTTGCTCCCTCACACTTTTTTTTTTGTAATATGAGAAGTTACATCTATTTATGTATAATTGATAATAAACCTTTTTTTATATATTAATTCAATGGTTATTGCACTCCTAACTGTATGGGTTGAAATCTGACCATACGAGGATCGACGCAAAAAGAAATGGCGAGGGGTCGATTAGGCCGTGGTTGTATCCGTAAGGCACCATAACGACGGGTATCTCGTCCATGGCCGAGGTCAAACCATCAGAAGGCCCGTATGGCGAAGCACATGTCGTGACATTTAGGGGGGAAGACCCAAAGTACAATCGGCAGACTAGTGTACTCTGGCTAACGACCGTTGGATAAAGGGGAATAATTATTATATATATACTAGGTAAGAGAACGGGGGGGGGGGGGGGGTTTT
>MU729061.1:37466-57096 GCA_026770625.1 Nicotiana glauca
GAGAAACAGCAAGAGAAGGTTTAGGGCTTGGCTGCTGATCTTTGTAATCCTCGTTATTGAATCAATGAAGGTAGATCCCATAGCTGTTAATGGCATTCCTTCTCTTTCTTCTTTACTCGTACGTTACGGAACAGTACATCAAGAATATAAGCCTGCTATTCACGTTTGATACCTTTCATAATCTTAAAGAGTTTATGAGCTTAGCTATATCTCATCTTCTTGCTTAATGTTCTTTGATCTAGAGTTAATTATCTTTGACTAGGATTTATGCTCCATTTTCTTATTTAATTAGTTTACAAAAAGGATTAGCATTTTCTTGGTAAGACATTAACATCACTATACAAATGAAATAATGAAATTCTGCAATTAATTTAAAAAGGTCAAATAATAAAATAAAAAGAAACAATGAATAGAGATTATTTCCTTCATTGTATCGTCATACAAGGAAATACTTGATTGATAAATTATTCTAATAAAAAGAGATTTTTGTTAATGGAAATGCTGTTGTATTCTTAACATTAATACAAACGGAATTTATGGAATTCTTAAATAATTAAAAAGGTTCAAACAACAAGTTAAAATTACTTCCTCCATTTTATTTTATATGCGTCTTAGTCAATTATTTTATATGCGTCTTAGTTTGACTAGGTATGAAGTTTAAGACAAGTAAGAAAGTTTTTTCAAAATTATGGTCTTAAATATAAAATATGTATAATATACCAAAATGCCATTGAACTTAAAATATATCATATGGAATTTTGAAGTTAAAGAGTTACAAAATATATTAAAAAAATCTCTTTAAAACATGTTAAAAAAGAAAGTAGGACATATAAATTGCAAATAAATGTTTAACAATTATATTTTAAAAATTACTTGCAATTACAACTTCATCCAATATGGACTGCACTTACGAAAGATAAGAAAGAATGATAACTATTTCGTGTTTTTTAATATACTAGTTTTAGGATACACGTTTTGCGCTTGTACCCAGATTATTGAATACATAATTTTAAAAATTAATATAAATATTTTGACTTATAAAATTAAAATTAAAGAAAAAATATAAGTTCTTGAAAATGATAACTGGTGATCCTATTTTATTAGCTCAATGGGGAAGAAATTTTGCCAATAAAAGTCTTCATATACCTTATTGTGATTTCTGAGAAATTCTATATAAGTATCTTATGAAAATTATCGTTATTTCTATAGCGTAATACTGTATACAAACAAATAACATAGAATACTTTTATTAACAAAGATAAATCAAATAATTTGAAAAATTGAATCTTTTGGTCTTTAGAAATGATGAGGTTGGATTTACAGCTCATAAAAAAATTAATGAGTGACAATGTAAAATCTAAAAATAACTATTTTACAACTATTAACTTAATATATATATATATAAAGGGGAGGAAGGAAGTTTTCTCTCAGGTCTTTTGGTATAACTATTACCTGCATCCAGAACAAAAAAAATTTATAAGAAACACACAACAAACTGCTTCTTCAAGCAGTGTAGCTAGCTAGAGAATTTCTGGGACACATTACCCTGTCGTCGCAGTGGCACGACAATTCAATAGCCTTGGAATGATTGAAGTTAGCAAGAAATTTCGTGAGCTTAGAGTGACAATGATTGTCGTCAGCTTCTGGGGACAAGCAGAAAGTGGCTTCCAGCAAAACTGAAGCTTTCAATTTGAATGTTGACAAATGATGACAATCGTATTGGAACTTTATTAAATTAGGAGTGTCCAATTCAACAGCAATCAGATTATGACACTGTGAGGCCATCAGCCATTTGAGCCTATCACTCGTGATCTTCATGTTCTTCAACGTCTCGCAACTGAATAATTTAAAGATTTCAAGGTTGGGTAGACTGGAAAAAAGGCTCTCTAACCATTCATCAGTGACAGCAACGCAATTGAGGTACAACGTCTTGAGGGCCTTGCAAGCAGTTATTTTAATTGCCTTTTGATTCCCATGAAGTCCGTGGATCTTAAGATCTTCGAGATTAATAGCTGCAATATCAACCAATTGGAATTCAAAAGGGAAAAATTCCAAGTTTACCTTTTTCAGTTTAGGTAAAGAAGTATTACTAACTCGAAAACTGGAAAGTCCATCAAAGTTCTGCAAATACAAATCCTCTAAATTGCAGTAGCTTGTGCACAGAGCCTGAATAAATTCCTTATTCAAAAATACACTAGAGAGGCGCAACTCTCGCAAATATGAAAACTTTATACCATCACAAGGCAATTCAATATTAAATCCATCCAAACGCAGCACATTTAGTGCTTTAGCAGCAAAGATTGCGTCAGGCAAGCTGTTGTATTCTAGTTTGCCTTCATAAATAGGTCTGCTTACTCTTAGATTCAACTCTTTGATATTCAAGCTATGAGTATCTTAATCCAATCAACGATGTAAGAAAGCCAACGATGATGTGGTAATCCTAGAGAGAACTTTTGCATGGAAATCTTGTGCTTATGCCTATTTGCTAGAGATTGATTCACAACATTCATGAGCCTTGGCATGTCTTCTAACTTAAGGAGCTTATCACCAAAATTTAAGTAGGAGAGTGAATTCCAAGCACTATCCCAAACCTTAGACAATGTACTCATTCGAGCGGCATCTTTAGCAAGGAGGAAAGACAAGATATGCTGCAAAATTGGCTCAGGCAATTTAGAAATTCGGTCCGGTGCTGTGTAATGGATCCATATTTATTGAAGAAGATAGAGGTTGATTCCAACGACAAACAATATCGGATACAAGGAAAAGGAATTAAAAAGGAAAACAAGAATGGAGGGAGGTTCCAAAGTGCTCCAACAAGAGCTAAATCAAATTAAAGAAAAGACTCTGTATTTCCATACTCTACTCCGTATACCCTCCTGCGCTATATATAAGCCTTGTATTCTTTTCAGCTCACCAGTCTTGTCTCAACCTGGATCCCACATCACACGTTGGGTTTTGCTCAATTCAGCAACTGGCCCAAATATCTTAGCTTCTAACCCAATAACATAATCAGTAATGGGCCTATTCATAACAATACCCCCACATCAATAAGAACCTTGTCCTCAAGGTTCGGATTATGAACAATGTTAGTAGCAAACCTGCTACCAATTATCTCTATACCAAAGTATTCTCTAAGGCTAAAGAACAAGATGAGACCTGCATATTTGCTATAGTAACATATTCTGCTTTTGAAGCTTTAGAAGGAAAGAGCTCCATTGCAAATGATATGCGGGCACCATCAAATTCATGTCCCACCAAAATCACCTTCTCTCCATCAGCAAGCATTCCAAGAAAAGCAATGGGTGGCTTTGCATACTGTGGTAGACTGGTGATGCTATTTATATCAAAAGAATGAATGCTTACACCAGTTATATCCATTGTCGTCACCTTAAATCCAGCTTTCGCTAACAGTGTAATGGTTTTATGCCAACACCAGGCAGTAAATCTACCATCATGGACAAGGACAAAATACTTTTTTGATAAACCATCAATTGCTAATTTATTGGTTGCCTCTTCTACATAATTATATTTTTTGGATAACATCATTGAAAGCAACCAAATTGTGAGTCAGAACACAGTACAGACTTCCACCATCCATAGAGTCAACATGTAACGCGGATAAAAGTATCTTCAGAACTTCCTCGACAAAGGATATACACACTGAATTTGCACACCTCAACACTAGTATAACTAGTGTTAAAGAAGCTTTGATGACTGCTATAAGGAGACTCTCTTGCACAACAAGTGGTATCACCTTTTCTACAAGACCAGCAAAGGTATAATGCTTTTCCATGATGGCTGGTATATGAATATGAAGCTGTATCCTTTCAACCAGTATGGTCACAATAATATGCGCCATTTCGGCAAATACCATAAGAGTGATCCACTACTAGAAATTGAAGCTATGGCAACCCTTCAAAAACCGTTGCAATAGATCTGGTAACCGTCCTTATAGGGCTATTGGGACGGATGTTGACCCGTTCCGGGATTCAGCGTTACAATAGGTCTATTGGAACGGTTTTTTGCAACGGTTCATAAACCGTCTCCATAGATAGGGATATTGTAACGGTTTTGAATTGCTACCATGTTCTATCTACAGGAACGGTTTATTTTCTATTGGGACGGTTATAAACCGTCCCGGTAAACTAATACAGCTGATTTTTTTAAGGCTGTTGCAACGGTTTTCATGATATATTGGAACAATTATCAGTACTCTATTGCAACGGATATTATAACATATTGGAACAGTTATTAGGGATTGGTCTTGTTATTTGCTAGGTCTATTGCAACAGTTATATTCTCTATTGCAACAAATTATAATTTTTGATATTTATGGAAGCAAAATGAGAAATAGTTTCTATTCTATGAAATTGTTAAACCATATCCAACTAGCATTATCCATGTACAAAAATAAAATATGGATACAATGTTTGGTCAAACAATTCAAAACTCAAAATAGATGAGTTTGCATACAAAAAGTTCTAAACTAATATATCCTTAAACATAATAATAAAGCCTAACAACAATCAACAACACCACTCAAGTAAGGTCTTCGTCACTGCTTTCATCCGCAATCACTGCACCTACAAAAGATAATGAGAAATAATTAAATAACATTTTTAGGATAATTGAATCACAAAGTAATTGAATGACCAATTTGATAATAACTCGAAAATTTTTCACTCTCTAAATTCTTAAATTTTTCGGCAGAGTTTCCTTTGTAAATATGACTATCCCAAAATTTTCAACCTGCTCAAAACATCATTTGCAAATACAACTATGCAGAACCTAAGATCCATCCATACATCAACAACCGATATGTGCCATCCACAATATTATCAACAGGGCATGACCAACTGCACCTAATAACACTGGTCAGCCTCATATTTAGTTCATGATAAGAAAGAAAGATGAAGTTTTAAGAATACTTAAGTCCTTAATTAAAGTTTTATAAGTTCAGAAAGGAAGATACAGAAAATAGAACATCCTCTTCAAAGCTTCAGCAACCACCCTACTCCTCCTCCAACTGTTCTCCAGTGAGAAGATTAGGGGTGGGCATTCGGTATTTCGGTTCGGTGTTTAAGAATTTCGGTTCGGTATTTCGGTATTCGGTTTATCAATTGTGTATACCAAATATCATACCAAAATATTTCGGTATTTCTTATTTTGGTTCGGTACGGTTTCGGTTTAATAATCGCTGAATAATCAATGCTAACAGTGCACATGCACAATTGAAACTTTCACTGTGAAAGAATCTGTTAACAATTAAAATGCAGATATCTAAATTCATATAAGCAATCGCAAAAAATGTGTCTCCTGCCAAACAAAATATGGTCTTCAACCTTGATTAACCACCATCCAAGTATCCGGGATGCATGCCTAACAGAAAACACTTTAAAAAAATCTTCACTTTACCAAAATGTACACTTGTGCAATCACATTAGGTTTTTTTTATTGTTGTTGTAATACAGGCAGTATTGTGGGGCGATTAAAAAAAAATTTGACTTATCATAAAATGACAATTCTTCTCTATCAAATGTTGTGTTTGAATTTTTCCATCCTATAGTTACTTTAAGCTTCGATCACACAACATTTAATGTTGCAATAATTTATCATTACGTCAATCTATGTGTCAAAAACTCTCTCATCTCGAGAAGAGTTTTAGATAATATAAAACACAGGAAGAAGCCATACCTTTTCCCAGATGTTTTGGCAAGACAACCATCAAAATCAAAGGCGGCAATTTTATGTGAAACATGAAGCACGTCATCCTAAAAAACACAGAAAAAAATGACATAAAAGAAAAGTCAGATCATTGAGATCACAAGCCACAACAGTGTCAGAATAAAAGCATGTATGCCATGCGTGCATCTGACTCTGCATCTTATAGTCGTCCATCCCATTTTAGGTTATACTATTTAAAATAGCACAAAAATTAAGTATGAAAGAGTCATAATATGAACACTGAGCAAACTGGTTAAAATAATATGTGGAGCTGAAAAAGTGAAGCAATATGCCCAAAAAATGTCACATCAAAGCTGGAGAAGGAATTTTTTCTAAGTGTAGAATGAGAATGGTGGGAGGTAGAAATTGAGCTATCTGATGTTGGACATCAGAAAGAATTGATCTATATACTAGGACCTATATTTTAGTTAAGGATCTACCAACATGATTAAAAAAACACAAAAGCATCCTAAGGCTACCAACCATTATTTCCATATTCATTCATGGTTAACTAGAGGGACAAAGCTTATTTTAATGTCAATTTCAATGTTGGATACCGAGAATGAAAAGTAGACAATTTTTGTTGCCAGGTAAAGCCCGAAGGCTTCCCCATCCTTGTTTGGGGAGATTCCAACCATCTCTCCTTTCTACGACCGCAGACAAATTTAGTTGTCAGCATTTGTAGAGCACCACAAAAATATTTACTTTCTGGACCAACCAGATGATTTATACATGCATGTTAATGTTTGCCCTGACAAGTGCCAACAAAGTTCAAAAAAACCAAAAAATGTATATGTTTCCTGATTACTCTCCCATCTTTCCCATTATCCTGTTGACATGTCATAGATGATGAAGCTTAAGTTTCACTAAACAAGTTGTGAAACTAAAATGATACAAGTTGTGGCTTCTAGTTGCCTTTCAATCTTTATTTGATAACGGAGAAATCCTCGAAGGGCCAATGGCACACGGCTTGAAACTCGGTAGATAATGGGATCTCTAGTTTCCTTTTAATCTAAAAAGCATCTATTGAAAATTTCAAATGGAGACTGCAATATTTACCTTTAGTCGTTTTTGCTTGCTTTGCTCATGCTCTGATTCTTCCTTCTCAATTATTTTACAAACCAGAAGCAACAAATGAGTGAGAATAAATAAGTTATCAGCAGGCAACAACGGATTCACTAGCACTTACCTTTCCTTGTGCAGATGTTTCCTTTTGTTTTCTATCAATCTCATCTGTGTCTGCATCAGAAACCTATGAATTAATTCCTTCATTGTTAGCATGAGGGAAGTTTCTACAAACTGACTTACTTGACTGGGTACCCCGGCTTTAAGAAGTGGCAAAGCTTCAAACTTCAGGAAGTAAAAGAAAAGGGCAAAAAGAGTTGGGAACTCATCTCTAGTATGACATAAGTTGAAACATTCCTCAAACAAAGAAAACCAGAAAAGGATTTGAAGCGCAAATCAACCAAACTCATGTTCTCCAAAGCTTCTTTGTCATTGCTCTGCATGAAATCAGACAGACAAACTTAGCTACAACGAATAATACTATCACTTTAACGAGAAACCTGATATTTGTCAAATAAAACCAATGCACTATTATTTATCGAGATGGCAAGAAAAGGCGAAAACATAGTTGATCTAAGTCAGGTGGTGTGTAATACCACCATATCCACAACTTTCTGAATATTTGCCTACTAAGAACATATTTTTGAAAAAAAATTGTACTTAGATCTACTTGAAGGCAGTTTGGCCCATGCTCACCTATACATACAACTAAAAGAAAAAAAAACTTTTTTTCTTTTATTTTTCGGTGAGAATGGACAATAAACAGAGCTAATTATGCAATTTGAAAACAACGAGTTGACGATAAAATTCCATGTGAAAAAAGTGATTGCATGATAAAACTACTACACATTACCTAGGGATGAAGTGAAATTATTAAGTGGCATTTGAATGATTTCTTGCAAATATTTTCTATAAGAATCTTTTGCGAATACAATTATTTTTGAATTAATTTTCTTAAGAAAAAATTGACTTCTAATATCCATTTTTTATCTCCAAAGTCAAAAACAACACTATTATTGGTTTGTCGCTTGCAAAGGTCAGACATAATTTCAAGTTAAAAAACAACTTCTGCATCTTTCAAAATTTTGAAATTTGAATAATTAGACAAGCATAACTACGTATAATTCAAATTTAATAAACAATTACTCCATTGTAAGCTATGTTCAAAGATATCGTAAGTAACTAAAAGTATAAATAGATGGTTTATATTCTGATTCCTTAACATAAAACAGTATGTCAAATACTCAAAATTTTATGATAAACTCTTGTATTACATTCAGCAAATTTGAGGGCAGGTACCTTACTTAAGCATTGTCCGAGAAAAGACTACCTTATTCTGGGTGGATATGCACTGAAGGTTAAACTAATGAACCAAAGTGAATGAGAAATAAGCATATTTGTTACAGTCAAGTGTTGAAAAATGGATATGAACTAGAGCTTTGTGCACAACGCTATGTGCATAATTTGAAACATCAATACCAGCTATGCCTCAGAGAATACTTTCTACAGTTACACTACAAACCCAACCCAATCATCAAAGCAGTAAAGTAACACCTCTCCACCCAAAGCAACACTATACAAACAACAGACAAATGCTGTAAATTGCCACAAATAGAATACCCTTAAAGAATCAACATTTACCACTTAAACCACAACATGTACTAATTTCTCCAGACACCCTTTACACAAAACAAGAAAATAAATAAAGTCTTTCCCCCCAAAATCATTCATACCAAGTTCAAAAATTACACCAATAGAAACAAGAAAACAATACTCACCCACAAAAAGAACAAATTTTTACCACAAATAACAAAAGTATGGAATCGTTTAAGGAGGGCCCAAGAGTAAAAAAGTCAAGAAATCACACACCTTGTTGTTGTTCTTGTACAACCACAGAAAAATACCCAAAATTGGTTAGCCAAAAAAGGCACAAGTCCTCAAACTAACAGCAGCGTCTTCGTTTGCCCGGAATTTGTGAGGAGTGAGGAGTGAGGAGTGAGGAATCGGAGCTCGGAAATCGCCTAATCGCCTACTGCCCTACTCATTCAACTGAGGAATTGAGGATGGCGATGGATATTCCTTCGCCGGAGCAAGCCGTACAGTTCGTCGATGGCGATTTTTTCTAGGTTTAAGACTGAGAGAGAGAGGCGAAAGGGCTGATGATGCGATGACAGAGAGACTAAATGCGTTTTCTAACTTTACAAAATAAATTAAAGACTTTAGTATAAAAATTTGGTGGGGTCATCTATTATTTTTTCGTTTTTTAATAAATATGTAGGAGGGAAAGTAGGGAGAGAAAAATAAACCGTCCCAATATATATTTTATTTTACCAAACCGTTCCCATAAATAACAATATTGTATCACCTTTATAAATTGTCTTCATACATTTATTTATGGTGACGGTTATCGTACTATTGGAACGATTTTACTTCCTAAGTATCCCAAAAGCCTTATGATTCTATTGGGACGATTAAAATCATTCCAATATATAATCTATTGTAACAGTTCTCTAACCGTTACAAAATAACTATTCCAATAGAACCATTTTTTAGTAGTGATCCTTGGAATCTATCATTTTAAGGGAAGTGAAGGCATTTTACTTTATGTTTTCTTTCCACTAGCAGAAAAATTTTTGCAGACTGTATTTTATTAAACTGGTTATATAGAGAGAGCAATTGACTGCAAGCAAACCATGTAGCTGGGAATCCAAGGTCACCCATTTTGTTAAAGTTCTTCGCAGATTTTTTATGGCACCTTTAGAAATATTTTTTGTCCAAATCATAAGAAATAGCAGCGGCTATAGGTTTAGTGATAACTTGCATGACATTGAAACCAACAGTAGCACCAGCAACCTTGGTAGCCTGACACTGAATTTCCTTCATCCCCGTAAGCACCATAAATAAGATTTCTTCAACAGCAAAATACTTCTCTCCAAGATAGATCAACTGAATAGCCACTTGTTTGCATGAATCTTTGGCATATTTAGCTATCAAATATCAGTTATCATGTAATATGCAAGAGCTAATAATATAATTTATTGGAAATACGGTTGAATCTCTCGAGTCTGGAAAGTTAACTAGCATAATGAGCTTCAAAATTGCAAGTACATTTGCCAACCCAATCCAACATTCGCAAAATAGTGCAGGCTCCATTTTTTGGTAGAAATTTCTCCGTCATCAACAGCATCTCTTTAAAGAAGTGTAGTAGTGGTATAGCCTGGTGGCTTGTCAATTTTCGTAACCAAACTTTCCCGACCAAATCCAATCTCGACAATGTGATATGCCTTTCTAATTCTTGACTTTTCAACAAAAAGAGAATGTGCATACAGCTATACAACTTTCAAGTCATCATCTACACTCTTGCTTATTGCACATGAGTATGATACTGTTACGTCCAAAAAGAGTGAGAATAGCTCATTACGCATGTCACAAGGAAAAGTGTTTTGATCTGAAATGTATTGATTGAAATACATCTCAGATGACAATACAACTACAAAAAGCAATGGTGTCCACCAGATTCTTTTCCTGTTTGACCTTGTAACAGAAGCTTTCAAATCACTGTTAGTAACAAGTATCATTACAAGATTAAGAAGATCCTCAATCGTAGCAACAAAAGAGAAATTCCCAGGAATAAAAGCATCAGCAATGTCACAGTTAGCTTGAGTTGGTACTTTCCAATAAAACTGCATATCATGAACAATAAGAGGAATATTGATAGAGTAGCTCCAATGTGGTCTGTTGAGGGTGAATAGTGAGCCTACTTCTAGCAAAATGATGCATCCCCTTGACTTAAGCCATGTATAAGCAATATGGTGAACAATAATTAGATCATTACATATCTCAAAGGAAATAGCAGGAACATCAAGAACAATATATACACCAGGATCAAATGGAAGGTTTAAGCATTTAGTCTCATGCATCAATGTGATCCCATCCATAATCAAGATGTCACTCTTAGATTCAAGGTACCTTGTTGTAGAGACAAGATCAAAAGAATATACATATTTATATCTGCCCATTGTATCATCAAATATAGTGTGTGCAATGATCACTGTTCTAGTAGGACCACAAAATACTACAAAATTGTTCTTCTCCGACTTTGTTTCGAACATCTTGTAGCCAGACTCCATGTCCGGCTACTGACCAGATTCGCTGACCCATAATTTTCCTTCAACACCTCTCAAGCAAATAGCGATATGTCCAACACAAGCTCTTGTTATGCCTTTGTTGATAACAAGTCTAACTGCTGACCCATGATCAAATGGAAAATGAAGTAAAATATATGGAGCAGCCACATATTCCGAGGTTAGACTATACCTATACGTACACGTCTGCCAGGGATTTCATCTAACAGTGAGGAAACAACTCCAATTTTCTCAAGGTCTGGGAAAATAAAGCCAATGGACAGAGCTTCGTGCCGCTAGAATCCTGACTTTATACCCCCTGTAACAGTTACAAGTGGCTGTGAATCAAGATTTACCGTCACTAAACATGCTTTCGCTATTTTGTTATCCAAGTCAGAGTTCAACTCAGTGGATGTATCTTTAATCTTCGTAGATTCAACAGACAAAGTGGCAGCAATTGTAGAGCGGTCAAACTCCAATGTGTCGGGCCTTTTTTGGGGCTGTGGAGCAGCAAACACCTTGGAGAGGCGGTGAGGCATTTCGTCGAACACCAGTTCTACATTCATGTCTGAGTAGACATGTACGGAAACTGCAACTTTCACATTAGTCTCTTCATCTGTTAGCTCTGCAAATAGAATGGAGTCGCTACTCATGTCAGGTAAGAAGGATTGATCTGGAATTGGAGGTGGAAAAGTAAGGCTCGGGGTGGAAGGAGAGTTGGAGGGTATGGGGGACTGGGGAGGTGAAAGGGAAGCCACCCAATTGGCAGAGGAGGGACAATGAAAGCACGATCCATATTTACTGAAGAAGATAGAGATTGATTGCAACGGCAAACAACATTGGATACAAGGAAAAGGAACTAAAAAGAAAAACAAGAATATAGGGAGGTTGCAGAGTGCTCCAACAAGAGCTAAATCAAATTAAAGAAAAGACTCAGCATTTCCATACTGTACTCCATACACCCTCCTACTATATATAAGCCTTGCATTCTTTTCAGCTCACCAGTCTTGTCTCAATCTGGATCCCACATCACTCATTGAGTTTTTCTCAATTCAGCAACTGGCCCAAATATCTTAGCTTCTAACCCAATAACATAATCAGTAATGCGCATATTCATAACATGCATATTCATAACATGTTGCATCCATATCACTTCTCCCTTCCATCAATCCCAACCAATTTTATTCACCTTCCCTTTTAAAATCTAAGCCTGACACAGAATTGTATGGGTCAAAATTAGATGAGAGAAATTCGGCACGCAGAGATATAAGGTCGTGGTTAGACAGGCCAAGGTCGGACCGTCATCAAACAGTTAGTTTGCTTTGGAATACTCAAAAGGAATATTCTACCGAATATTCCCTCTAAATTGTACCTTTTTTTAGGATTTTCTATGGATACCCCTTTATAAATAGGAGGGGAGGACTTCCCCAAAAGGGGGGCTCTCTCTCTCCCTCTGTCTCCCTCTCCCTCTTTCTAGAAAATATGTAAACACGTCTCTCCAAAGAATTGAGAGGATTAATGATCCCATACCTTCATCGAATCCAAAAAGGGGGCATACGGTTCTTGTATTTGTCTACTATTGATCTTTATTAAATGAAAGAAGATCTGTCTCACTGAAGATCGGGTGAATCTTTTCTTTTATTCATATTTTTGTTACTTAATGCATCTTTACTTATGCCATTAAATCTGATCATAATGGCTGTCAACATTTATATTTAACTATGTTTCTCTATTTTTCCTACTCATCTCGGATCTAGAGTTAATTATCTTTAACTAGGATTTACCCCTTCAACTATATTGATTGATTTGCTTAAAAAGTGTTCAACAACATTTTGAGTCAAACAATTTGGCACCGTCTGTGGGGATTTTCTAGTTAAAATTTTAATTTTCTTTAGATCTAAGATTCAATTCTGACTATGGAGCGTCTTCAAAGAAGCCAAACGAATTTGATGCACCTAATAAAATAATGATTGAAGTACCTCTGTTGAATCATGGTTTCAAGGTGAGTAAAGATATGATCTCAATATTGCTCCAAGAAATCATAAACAACTCAAGATATTTAGCTCAACTAGAAGGCCCTCGGTCTGTCGCATTAAAATAAAATCATTAGAGCTTTCCATTTGATCACTCGCCTCGTCCGCATTATCATGCAACTATTACAGACAAATCTTTAAACAATTTCCAAATCCAAAGCTATTGGAGTTTTATTGAATAAGAGATGTAGAATATTTGAGAACTACCCTGTCGTATGCATTGACATCTAATCTAGATTTAAGAAGTGGCCCAATATTATACTTGGCTGCTGCTAAAATACCACGGTTGAGAGGTATGGTTTTGCACAGTGGCATCCTTTCAGGCCTTCGTGTGCTTTGTCATGCAAACTTCACTTTTTGCTTTGACATTTAAAAGGACAGAAACTAGCTCTCAAGTATGGAGCATGGCGAATCATCCTCCGATATGGCTCACAACCCTTCATCAACCAAGTCATAGGGACTTTCCAAATAAAATAACAAAGGCTACGAAAATATCAGGCAGGAATCCATAAGATACTGCCCGAGTTTGACGAGTGTCAACTTGACCAGATGCCTCGAGCACAAAACATCGAAATAGATGGCCTTGCCAAATCGGTAGCGGCCACTAAAAGCATAACCATAGGAGTGAACGTGGCCGCTCCTCTCCACTCGCCAACCGATCAAATCGAGGTAAGGAACGATTTAATTTGGTTTAACTAACCATTTTTCTTAATGGAATAGAAACATGAGCATTCTCCCAGATACACGAACAGGAAATGCATCGTATTCTCCAAATACAAGCAAAATTAAACAAACTACGACTCCTAGGAAATACGTCATATTGTCCAATGCAAGCAAAATTAAGCAATTGGAACTCCCCCAGGGAACCCTTTAAGGCTAAGTGCCTTCGCCATCAAAATATTACAGTTCTACCTCGCTCGAACTGGGACTCAGGCTAAGTGCCTTCGCCATCAAAGTATTACAGTTCAACCTCGCTCGAACTGGGACTCAGGCTAAGTGCCTTTGCCATCAAAATATTACAGTTCGACCAATCTCGAACTGGGACTCAGGCTAAGTGCCTTCGCTATCAAAGTATTACAATTCGACCTCGCTTGAACTGGGACTCAGGCTAAGTGCCTTTGCCATCAAAATATTACAGTTCGATCTAGCTCGAACTGGGACTCAGGCTAAGTGCCTTCGCCATCAAAGTATTACAGTTCGACCTCGCTCGAATTGGGACTCAGGTTAAGTGCCTTCGCCATCAAAGCATTACAGTTCGACCTTGCTCGAACTGGGACTCAGGCCAAGTGCCTTCGCCATCAAAATATTACAGTTCGACCTCGTTCGAACTAAGTTTAAGGCTAAGTGCCTTCGCCGTCAGAGATTGACAGTTCGACATTGCTCGAACTAGGAATCAGGCTAAGGGCCTTCGCAAAAAAAAAAGAGTTCGACATCGACCAAACGATAATGGGTTAACATTTCGATAAGCTCGAAATAACACCCCTTATGGACAAGGGCCTTCGCAAAGAGAAGAATTTGGCCTCGACCAAAATAACATTCGGCCTCGACAGAATCAACCTTCAGCCTCGTCAGAATCAAACTTACGGCCAAGGGCCATCAGTAAAAAAGAGAGGGTCTACCCTTATGGCCAAGGGCCATCGCCAAAGAGAGGAGGTCGACCCCAAAGGCCAAGGGACTTTGCCAAAGAGAAGGATTCATCCTCAATCGAAATAACATTCGGCCTCGATCGAATCAACCTTCGGCCTCGTCCGAATCAACATTAGACCTCATCCGAATCGACCCTTATGGCCAAGGGCCATCGCCAAAGAGAGGAGTTCGACCCCAAAGGCCAAGGGCCTTCTCCAAAAAGAAGAATTCGGCCTCGACCGAATCAATCTTCGGCCTCGTCCGAACCAACATTCGGGCCAAGGGCCATCGCCAAAGAGAGGAGGTCGACCCCAAAGGCCAAGGGACTTCGCCAAAGAGAAGGATTCAGCCTCAATCAAAATAACATTCGGCCTCGATCGAATCAACCTTCGGCCTCGTCCGAATCAACATTAGACCTCATCCGAATCGACCCTTATGGCCAAGGGCCATCGCCAAAGAGAGGAGTTCGACCCCAAAGGCCAAGGGCCTTCTCCAAAAAGAAGAATTCGACCTCGACCGAATCATGAACCAACATTCGGCCTCGTCCGAATCGACCTTGCGGCCAATGACCATCGCTAAAAAAGAGGGGGTCAATCCTTACGGCCAAGGGCCATCGCCAAAAATAAGAATTCGGCCTCGACCGAAATAACATTTGGCCTCGACCGAATCAACCTTCGCCCTCATCTGAATCAAATTTCGGCCCCGTCCGAAACAATATTTGGCCTCGTCCGAATCAACACTCGACCTCGTCTGAATTCACATTCGGCCTACTCGCCCGTCCAAGTCTAAGGGCGTAAATGACCTCCTTTGATGCTGCCATCCAGGCCTCGACGACCTTCTTCAATTCCACCGCCTTCTCGATCGACTCATCACTCTTGTCATTAGCCCTGATCGAGCTCTACTAAAGTTCAACCCATGGGGATACCACTAACCTAAAGATTGGCTCTCTCAGTTGCGATCCATACTAGTCGACCTCCCCATCCGAATTTTTTAAAATTACGATTAATGAAGTCCGCTCACAAACTCGACTAAGAGACGACCTCGATAAGCGGAGGGACTAACTGTATGGGTCAAAATTAGATCAGAGAAATTCGGCACGTAGAGATATAAGGTCGTGGTCAAACAGGACAAGGTCGGACCGTCATCAAACAATTAGTTTGCTTTGGAATACTCAAAAGGAATATTCTACCGAATATTTCCTCTAAATATTACCTTTTTTTAGGATTTTCTATGGATGTCCTCCTTATAAATAGGAGGGGAAGACTTCCTAAAAAGGGGGTCTCTCTCTCTCTCTCTCTCTTTCTCTCTCTCTCTGTCTCCCTCTCCCTACTTCTAGGTAATATGTAAACACATCTCTCCAAAGTATTGAGAGGATCAGTGATCCCATACCTTCATCGGATCCAAAAAAGGGGCATAATGTTCTTGCATTTGTCTACTATTGATCTTTATTGAATGAAAGAAGATCTGTCTCGCTGAAGATCGGGTGAATCTTTTCCTTTATTCATATTTTTTTTACTTAATGCATCTTTACTTATGACATTAAATCTGATCATAATCTCTGTCAATATTTATATTTGACTATGTTTCTCTATTTTTCCTACTCATCTCGGATCTAGAGTTAATTATCTTTAACTAGGATTTATTCCTTCAACTATATTGATTGATTTGCTTAAAAAGTGTTCAACAACATTTTGAGTCAAACAAGAATAATGAAAATATTTATAAGAGTGTCGGTCATTCTCTTTTCCTACACCAACTTATGAACGGATTTAGAAAACCAAAATCTTAAAAGGAAAAGGAACGTAAAAGCTAAATTCCAAAAGGAAAAGGATTGGTAGGAATGGATGTATAAAGACAAAGACACATATTAAAATGTTATTTGTGGCTTGAATTATTTCCTTATATTTTTAGGAAACCCATAATCCCTATACGTTTAGGAAAATCCATTGTCCTAATATATTGCAAAAGGAAAACTTATAGTCCATGTCAAATTGGAAAATCTTTCTCATATATGTTTGGAACCTTTTGGGGTCTATATAAGGGTTGTCGTTGGGGATTCTATAGATTGTATTGTATTTTTTTTCTCATTCATAGTGGAAAACTCTCTCTGATTTTGCCGTGAGGATTAGTCTTAGCCGAATCTCGTTAAATCCTTGTGTTGAGTTTTCTTCTCTATTTGCCTTGTGTATGATTGTGTGCTAGTTATCCCACGATATTCCGCAACAATTGGTATCAGAGCAAGGTTCGGGTTTCTACATATAATCTAGGGTTAAGATGTCTTCATCATCTTCAACAAAGTACAAAGTAGAGAAATTTGACGGAGGTTCTAGTTTCAGTCTATGAAAGATTAGGATGAAATCGTCTCTGGTGTTATAAGGATTATGGAAAGCAATTGATGAGTATATTCCTAAATTTATGAAAGAGACAAAGAAGGAAGTCCTGAAGGAGAGGGCTTTGAGTGCAATCTTCATGAGCGTTACAGATAGCATTCTTCAAAAAATTGCTGAAGAAACTTCTGCAACAACGGCATGGAAGAAGCTGAAAGATCTGTATTCTAAGAAATCGCTCACAACCCGTCTTTACCTGAAAAAGAGGTTATACAATCTCCGTATGAACGTACACCTATGAAAACTCACCTTGATGAGTTTACTTCAATTATAATGAACCTGAAGAATGTGGATATCAAAATTGAGAGTGAGGATCAGTCCTTGATTGTGTTATGTTCTTTACCACAGTCTTACGATACTTTTGCCGATACACTGCTATATGGGAAAGACAACATTTCACTAGATGATGTTAGTAATGCATTAAAATCTAAAGAGTTAAAAAAGAGCTTTCCAAACACCAGAATTGAGGGCGAGGGTCTTGTGATTAGAAGAAAAACACAACAAAAGGTCTTTAATAGGAAAAAGTCAACCGCAAGATCAAAATCTAGAGCAAGGAAGAAACATTATTATGAGTACAGGGAGCAAGGTCACTACAAGAGAGATTGTCCTAAGCTGGAGGAGAAAAGAGATAATTCAGCAACTATTGTTGACACTAGCAATAATTCTGATGATAGCGGCTATGTAGGAGAAGTTTGTACTGTGAGTTCTAGTCATGCGCAAAATTCTTAGGTTCTTGATTCTGGTGCTACTTTCCACATGTGTCCATACAAGAATTGGTTTGCAACTTACAAACAATTGAGTGGAGCTGTCTATATGGGATATGATAATCCATTACCAGTAGAGGGGGTTGGTAACATCAAATGATAATGTTCGACGAAATTATCAGAAACATTGAGTGTTGGCATGTTCCTCGGATAAAGAGAAATTTGATTTCTCTTTCGATTTTTGGATGATCAAGGGTATAAATTTCACTCTGAGAATGGAATACTTAAAGTGCATAAAGGCTCCATTGTACTCATGAAGGGTAAACTGCATTCTAAATTGTATCATCTTCAGGCCAGTGTAGTTGAAGGAGAAACTGCTGTAGTTTATGGGAAAAGTAATCTGAATCAGTCTCAGTTGTGGCACTTGCGATTTGGCCATATGAGTGATAATTGATTGTCTTTGTTGAGTAAGAAGAATTTGCTAAATGGGTACAAAAATTAAGTTTTAAATTTTTGTGAGCATTGTGTATTTGATAAACAGACAAGGGTAAAGTTCATCAAGAAGGCTGAGCACAAGACCATAGACAAGTTTGATTATATACACTCTGACTTGTGGGGTCCAAACAGAGTTCCCTCCAAGAGTGGTGCCAAGTATTTTATGACTTTGATTGATGATTACTCAAGAATAGTGTGGGTGTATTTTTTGAAAACAAAAGATGAGATATTTTCGACATTTGTTAAATGGAAGACGATGTGTTTACTAATTTTGAGATCGATGGTAAAGGCATCTTGATTTTTTCCAGAAGAGCAATAAGCTGAACTCTCCGTGTGTAGAATATTTTTCCTATAAGAGAATAATTATTTACTTTATTCGACCTTTTTTACTAACATCTTTTCTTGTTCGCTTGTGTGGGCTAAAAAACATCTCCAAACTTTACCTTAAAAGTCATAATTCCTTCTTTATCTTTGAACAATAAAAATTGGAAAACTTACACAAATATCCCAAATAATTCTCAAACTTATCAATCTCTAGCTATTAATTATAGACTTACCAAAACTAGCCAACAAAAATTGAAAAACCAAATAATAAGGTTCTTTCTCTCAAAGAATCACATGCAAAAATGACCTTCCATATTTTTAAGCGTACATTAGATACAAGATGGAAAGGAAATTTCATGGATGAGGTAGCAAATAAGGTGATGAAATATAAAAATTTATACAATATTTCAAAAATCTAAATAAAAAATGAACTTTTTCAATGGGTATAGTTGAAATTAGTTAAAAATATGTAGATAAGTCAATATACAAAATTTGAGGAAGATTGGAGGTGATTGGACTGGTTTTGTATCAAAATTCGTAATTAAATCGAGTTCAAAAAAGTTTTATGTGACACATGTATCATGCATGTATCTCACACACAGGTATACATGGATATACATGTGATACAAATATGATACATATGTGATACACATCATTTTTTTTTATGTTTAGTTTTTATTTCGAATTTTCAATTCAAACCACCTCAAAACTTCACCAGATCACCCCAAAACTGAGATTTAAGCTCCTTAAGTTGTGTCCAATCTATTCTAATAACACCCTCTCAAAACAAAGCAAAAAATTGATATTTTTTTGCTACAAATAGCTAATTGGCTAATTTGGCTAATATAAGTAATATTTTATCAATTGTGTCGGTCCAGGACCGGGACCAGACCGGGCCCGCGAGCTAAACGGGCCTAACGGTCCTGGCGGGCCGGTCCTAACCTAACGGTCCTGGCGGGCCGGTCCTAACGGTCCTGGGCCTAATGGTGCACAAGGCCCGCGACGGGCCGGTTACAACGGATAGGCCCACGAAGCCCGGGACCGCTAAGCCCGGGACCGGCTGGCGGGCCTGGGCTGGTCCTAACGGGCCTAACGGCTAATTTTTTTAAAAATTTTTTTTTTAAAAAAAACCAACGGTTAGATTTTTA